>JAJOOF010000789.1:0-44861 GCA_029582545.1 Solanum lignicaule
CCGATCAACTCGGCGAATCACCCTTTGGTGTAGTTCATCGTTGTCTTGCATCTGCCTTTAGCATCGTCGTGGTCTAGGTCATTGGTTGACATGGTACTGCTTCGCGGAACTCCTCAGCGATATGCCGACTGCTTCCTTTTTCTGCCGATTTGATCCTTTCCTTCAGAGCTCAGCACACTGGAACAAAAGGCGAAGTAGGACCCTTCGGCGACTTGCCAAGTGGACTCGGCGATCCTCAGGCCTTCATTTCTTTGTTCTTTTCAGCCCTTTCATTCCTTTTTGCGACGTAGTGTCCATGCTTTCCTTCAAACTCCAAATACCTGAAACTTAAAGGTTTTCATCAAATATTGAGATAAAATAAGCATTTGAGGAAACATTTCTATTAAAATATAGCCCTAAATGAGTCCAATTTGTGGACTCATCAGAAACAATCAAATTTTATTAAGGATTAGAATAGATATCCCGAATCCATGTTTTCCTTTCACATGTGTCACAAACTTGAAATATTTGAGAAAATTTGGGGTCTTTGGGATACAATATCTTCAAACATTCAAAGTCAATCAATTTAGAAGACACATTAATAGGGGAAAGTTTCAAGAAATTCAATCCGTTCGCCATGTCATTTGCTTTACCTTTTTTGCGATCGAATATGCTTTAAAGATTCATGATAGGTATGAATGAGAAATTCTTTAGGCCAACAGAAATGCTTCCAATTACCCAATGATCTAATCAATGCATACAAGTTAAGATCATAAGTAGAATAATTCAAAGTTTCACCTTTAAGTTTTTCACTAAAATAAGCATGGGATTTTGTTTTGCATTAAGACTGCTCCAATGCCTACTTTACTTATATCATATTCAACTTCAAATAATTTCTCAATACTGGGTTATTGCAATAGAGGAGTGGAGCTAATAATCGATTTCAAGGTTTTAAAAGTTTTTGCTTACTCTTCACCCAACTTAAAAGGTTTATCCTTTTGGATTACCTCTTTCAAGGGCACGACTATGTTAAAAATCATTTGAAAAAGTACCTAAAGAAACTAGCCAATTGTAACATCTCGCACTTCAAAAGAACTAACTAGAGGTCCGTACAAGTTAAACTTCGGTTTGTAGTTTTGGATCAATATCAAACGATCATATATTTTAGCACAGAAAGAATTACAGGTCCCATGGCCTATCATATTGAAGTTCTTTGAGTCCTATTTCCAACACTGCCAAGTTTGATAAATTCCAAGCTCGGAGAAAGAAGTTATGCGTGTTTGAGTAAAGCCTCTCTAGTTAAGGCTTTTCATCTGTTTGAGAAAAGGGCTATTTTGGTCCTTTCGTTACCTACACAACTTGACCACGTTTTCCTCATGCAATTTAAGGGTCTAATTAGACGTTAAGTTATTTTTTACATTCCTAAACACTTAAAATTTTAGGGTGAAGTTTCAATAAGAGGAAAAAAGAATTTTCAAGTGCACATTCAAGGGTCGAGGAATTATGCAGGTATGTGAGGTTTTCCATAGTGATGGATTTGATCATCCTCACTCCAACCATGTAATTCTTTCATTAATTCATTCATGAAATCATTTATGTAAAGATTCTTGAAGAGTTCTTGAGTTTTAGCCTTATTCTTTAACAATGGAGGTTTTGAGTTCTTGAGTTGAGGGTCTTGCGAATGAGTGGAGTTCTTGATAGAAATTGAGTGGAATTTTGATAATTCTTGTTGAGTTTGTGAATCAAAAATGGTTTGGAAGAAATTAATTAATTCTAGCTGAGTTAGGACCTGAAATTGAGCAAGAAAATTTATTGGATTTCTGGGTTTGGGGTGTGGTAATGTGCCACCAAGGAGCCAAGAGGGCTGGCACCCTGCGCCCCAAAAGCACCCAAGTACTTTGAGGTCTGGCGCCCTGTGCCAGTAATGCGCTAGGGTCGTCAGACCTATTTCTTTTCCGTTCTTCATCATGTATCTGTTCTTTCAAATCATTTCTTCGGTATCTTCTTGATAATAAATCTTAAATTCTTCATTAATCCTTGAGAGATCCTATATGTCCTAATCACATCTCTTAATTTACATTTCAAATTAAAGCAAAGTTAAGAAGGAAGTTTAAGAGGTCTTTTTGAGTCAAATTTGAGAACTTTTTTGCAATTAACTATAGTTATGAACTAAATCTTGAGTAAATAAGTATGAGAATGAGAGGAGTTGTAGTTCATGTTTCAAAATGAGTATAAGGGAACTAAGTATTCCCAAGTGTAACACTTTTGCATTTTAATGAAAGAAACATCGATTTCCTAATGAGTTATGAGTTTAGCGATGCTTTCCAAGTACTAGCTCTTTTAAGAGGATCTTTTGAGTAATTACCTTAGATCGAAAAAGAGTTATGTTTTATACATTTGAGCATGAGTTATATTATTGGGAGTTGTATTGAGCACTGATATGAGGATGAGTTCAGACAACTCACATTCCTTATAAACCATGTAGCCAACATGGTCAAAGGATCGTACTTTTAAGATGACTTCTTATTGCTTTTAAGCGTGGCTTAGTGGATCCACTTAGTTGAGGTGTTTTATACCTCAGCAAGGTATAGGACAGTTTTGGTAGCGTGGGCGAGACGTTGTATCATCACATAACTCATAGTAATGGTTATCAGTTAGAGAATCTCCCAAATAAAAATAAAGAGTATGTTATGGTATTTTCATACATCATTGAGTTTTATCTCCTATTTTATAATGTTTTAAGTATTGCATCTATTATTGTTGCTTTGTATTGAGTTGATTTGAGGTAAGAATTTCTTCCAGCCTTGTCATTTCAGTTAACAATTGCTTTCAATTTACCCCTTACATGCTCGTACATTCAAAATATTGACGTCATTCGACATGTATATTTTTATGATGCAAATACAGGTGTTCAGGGTAATTACCATGCGCTCTGTTGATATCATTTGCAATCCAGTTAGCTTTGGTGAGCCTCCTTGCTTTCTGAAGGGTTCTAAATTTATATTTTAGTTTTGTTAAGATGTCGTGAGTCTTGTCTCGACATCTATCGTAGTATTTAGAGGCTTCATAGACAGTAGTAGTTGAAGAGTCTTTCACTATTTTCCTTGTGATGTTTTGTGACTTTGAGTTGTTTTCTTATGTTTATTTAAGTACTTTAAGACATTCATTTAGTTAAGTTGTTTTGAGATATTATGAGTTAAAGTTTGGTAATTGGAGTCCCCATTTTACTTGAGTAAGTCTTTCGCTAAGTAGTCAGCCAAACCAAGGGTTCGCTTAGGGATCAACGATGGTTCTCGAGTGCCGACAACATCTAGGATGTAGTCTCGGGGTGTGACAAACTTGGTAGCAGAGTACAAAGTTCAAGAGTCCTAGGGTGTCTATGAAGCTGTGTCTGTAGAGTCCTTGTTATCGGTTTGAAGCGCGCTACCTCTATAATTAGGATGCTGCGACATTTAGGAAATATTTCACTTTCTTTTTACTTTCTTTCGTGCGATAGAGTTTAACTCTATCAAAGTTTCTTCTAACTCATGTTTGCATGTATCTTTTTAGATCATGCCTCCACGAAGAGCTGTTCGAGGATGTCTTACTAGAAGGAATGTTAACCCGCAAGATCGAGAGGTTCCTAATGCACCATAAGTGCAAACCCCTCAAGGAGAAGTCACCAATGTTGAGTGTCGGGATGCTATTAAGATGTTGAGTCAAGTAGTGGCAAATCAAGCTGGCCAAGAAAGGGTGGTTCATCAGGATTTGACTGATACATCCAAGATCCGTGAGTTCTTGAGGATGAATTCCCTAGAGTTCATAGGGTTGAACAACACTGAGGATCCGGAAAACTCTGTAGTGGAACTGTAGAAAGTGTTTTAGGTTATGTGTATTACCAATGTTGAGCATGTGGAGTTAGCTTCATACCAACTCAAGAGTGTTTCTAGGATTTGGTACGACCAATGGAAGAAGAGCGGGGTCGAAAAGGAACCACCGATGAGTTGGGCTGTTCTTGAAAGTGTCTCTTAGGGCGCTTTTTTCCCCGCAAGCTAAAGGAAGTAAAGGTGAGGGAATTTTTGAATCTGAAATAGGAGTCCATGAGTGTGCACGAGTATAGCCTCAAGTTCACTTAACTATCCCGTTATGCTCCGAAGATAGTGGTTGATATGAGAAACAGGATGAGTTTATTTGTGTTTGGGTTATCCCGCTTGTCAAGTAAGCAAGATAATACATCTATGTTGATAGGGGACATGGACATAGCAAGACTTATGATCCATGTGCAACAAGTTGAGGAAGATAAGATGACAGACAGGGAAGAGTTCCACAGTGAGAGGGCTAAGACATCAAATCAGGAGTCCGGCCAGCAAAAGACTAGAAATGTGAATCGGTCTTCTTTTAAAAAAAGGTCACCTGGACCTGCTCCCTCATCAGCTAGTGCACCTGCACCAAAGAACGGAGGTGATTTCAATAACTAGAACTCCTAGAATTTCGAGGCTCGACTTACTCAGTCTCAAGGTAGCGTGGCAGAAGGGGCTAACTAGATCGCACATATGCTAAGTGTAGTAGGAACCACCGAGGAGCATGTCGTGATGTATCAAATAGCTTCTTCAAGTGTGGGCAGACGAGTCATTTCATGAGAGAGTGCCTAAGAACAAGTAGGGTAATGGGGGCAACATATCCCAATCTTCTTCAATGGCTCTGGCAGACAGAGCTACTCCGAGAGGAGTCACTTCAGGGATAGGCAGAGGAGCAAACCATTTTAATTCTATAACCAGTCATCAAGAGAAAGAGGATTCACCAGATGATGTCACTAGTATGATCAAATTCCTTACTTATGATGTTGATGCATTACTTGATGTAGGTGTGAGTATATATTTTGTGACTCTGTATGTGGCTATGAGGTTTGATATTCTTCCCGAATGACTTCTCGAGCCTTTCAATGTTTCCACAACTGTTGGTGAGTTTATTCTAGCAGAAAGATTTTATCGTGATTGTACCATCTTTGTTAATCACAAGGACACCATAGCTGACTTAGTAGAGCTAGACATGGTGGACTTCGATGTTATTCTAAGTATGGACTGGCTTCATGCTTATTATGGCTCAGTAGATTGTAGAACTCGAGTAGTCAAGTTTTAGTCTCTTAAAAAGTCTGGCATAGAGTGGAGGAGTAGTTCAGAAGTGCCCAAGGTTCGTTTCATTTTGTACGTTAAGGGTAGAAAGTTAGTATCCAAGGGGTGAATCTATCTAGTGTTAAGACACTGCCTATATAGTCAGTTCCAATTTTGAGTGAGTTTCCAGAGGTATTCCTAGATGATCTTCCTAGAGTCCCTCGTGAGAGAGAAATAAATTTTGGCATAGATATTCTTCCTGATTCTCGACTTATCTCTATTCCTCCATATAGAATGGCTCCAGCTGAGTTAAACGAGCAGTTGAAATACTTGCTTGATAAGGGTTTCATTTGACCTAGTGTCTTACCTTGGGGCGCTCCGGTCTTATTTGTGAGCAAGAAAGATAGTTCTCTTAGAATGTGTATCGACTACCGTCAGTTGAACAAGGTCACTATAAAGAATAAATATCCCCTTCCGAAGATTGATGATCTTTTCTATCAACTCAGGGTGACACTTGACTTTCTAAGATAGAACTCAGATCCAACTATCATCAATTAAAGGTAAGAGAAAGTGACATCCCGAAAACAACATTCAGGACCCGTTATGGTCATTATAAGTTTCTTGTTATGTCTTTTAGTTTGACTAATTCTCCTCCAACGTTCATGGATCTTATAAACCGAGTGTTTAAGCCGTATCTTGACATGTTTGTTATAGTAATTATTGATGGCATACTGATTCATTTGAGGAGTAAAGAGGATCATGTTAGTCATCTCAGAAAAGTCTTCCAAACTCTTAAGGATAGAGAGTTGTATGTTAAATTTTTTAAGTGTGAGTTTTCTCTTGAGTCCGTGGCGTTCTTAGGCCACAATGTATCTTATGAAGGGATTTGAGTTGACACTCAGAAGATTGAAACAGCACAAAGCTAGCCCAGACCCACATCTCTAATTGATATAAGAAGTTTCTTAGGATTGGTTGGTTACTATAGAAGGTTTGTTGAGGGGCCTCATCTATTTCATCCTTGTTGACAAATTTGACTCAGAAAGTAGTCAAGTTTCAATGGTCAATGGTCAGAAGCTTGTGAGAAAAGCTTCCAGGAATTGAAAACTCGGTTGACTACCACCTTAGTGTTGACCCTACCAGTGGGTACAAAAGGCTTTGTTGCTTATCTCGATGTGTCCAGAGTTGGACATGGTTGTGTATTAATGTCGAATGGTAAGGTTATATCCTATGCCTCCAAACAACTCAAGGTTCATGAGAAGAATTACCTAACTCATGATCTCGAGTTGGCAGCGATAGTATTTACCTTGAAAATATGGCGTCACTATCTCTTTGGTGTTTATGTAGATGTGTTCACCGATCACAAGAGTCTCCAGTATGTTTTCAGTCAGAAAGAGCTTAATCTCACACAAAGGAGGTGGTTAGATTTGCTCAAGGATTAATTTAAGGCTAATGTTATTGTTCATTTTTTAAGCAGGTTATCTATGGAAAGCACCGCCCATGTTGAGGAAGGCAAGAAAGAACTGCATAATGAAGTTCATAGACTTGCCCGTTTGGGAGTCCGTCTATTGGATTACAATGAAGGTAGAGTGTGGTGATGAATAGGGCTGAATCATCACTAGTATTTGAAGTGAAGGAGAAGCAAGACCAAGACCCTCTTTTGGTTGAATGAAAGTCAAATGGTCATAAGCAAAAGGTGATGGCTTTTTAACAGGGGGAAGATGATGTGTTGAGGTGTCAAGGTAGATTGTGTGTGCCAAAGGTGGATGAGCTCCAAGAGAGGATCATGGTAGAGGCTCACAATTCTAGATATTCAATCCATCCTGGCTCCACAAAGATGTACCATGACTTGAGAGAAGTCTGTTGGTGGAGTGGTATGAAGAGCTGCGTTGTAGAGTTCGTTGCTAAGTGCTTGAATTGCCAACAAGTCAAGGTAGAGCACCAAAGGCCCGATGGTATGGCTCAGAACATAGCTCTTCTAGAATGGAAGTGAGAGATTATTAATATGGATTTTATTACTAGCTTGCCGCGATCTCACAGGCAGCATGATTCGATTTGGGTGACTGTAGACTAGATGACTAAGTCAGCCCATTTTTTGCCGATAAACACTACAAATTCAACAAAATATTATGCCAGGTCGTACATTCAAGAGATAGTTCAACTTCATAGAGTTCCCGTGTCTATCGTTTCAGATAGAGGTGCATAATTCACTACTTAGTGTTGGAAGTCTTTCCAGAAAGGTTTAAGTTCGAAGGTAAAGTTGAGTACTGCTTTTCATCCTTAGACTAATGGCCAAGTAGAGCGCACAATCCTAACCTTAGAAAATATGTTGAGGGCATGTGTCATAGACTTCAAAGGTAATTGGGATGACCACTTACCTCTCATAGAGTTTGCTTATAATAACAACTATCACTCCAGCATCCAAATGGCTCCCTATGAGACACTTTATGGACAAGGGTGTAGATCGCATATTGGTTGGTTTGAGGTTGGTGTAGCTGAGTCTATAGGGCAAAACATGGTTCATCAAACCATGGAGAAGGTGAATATTATCCAAGAAAGGCTAAAAATAGCAAAGAGTTATCAAAAATCCTATACAGATGTTAGGAGAAGAGACTTAGAATTTGAGGTTGATGATTGGGTCTACTTGAAGGTTTCACCCATGAAGGGGGTTATGAGATTTGGTAAGAAGGGGAAACTCAGTCCCCGGTACATTGATCCTTACAGGATATCCAAGAGGATTGTTAATGTAGCTTATGAGTTGGAGCTACCTTCAAACTTAGCATCAGTTCATTCGGTGTTTCTTGTATCCACGTTAAAGAAGTGTTTGGGCGATCCTTCACTTATTATACCTACAAAAGAATATTGATATGAAGTACAACTTATCTTATGAGGAAATGCCAGTTCAGATTCTTAATCATCAAGTTTGCAAGTTGAGAACCAAGGAGGTTGCATCGGTCAAGGTCTTATGGAGGAATCAATTTGTTGAGAAAGCTACTTGGGAGGTTGAAGAGGATATCAAGAACAGATACCCTAAAATCTTTCCTTCTAAATAAATTCCAAACTAAGGTAATAATTTTCTGTCAAGTATTATTTAAGTTGCCACATTAAGTTTATGTTGATTGATTGTTGGGGGATTGGATTGGAGTTATTAGATGTTTCCCACCCCTGTTCTTCTTAATGTGATCGTATTCAAGGATGAATGTTCCCGAGGGGGAGATATTGTAACATCTCTCACTTCAAAAGAACTAACTAGAGGTCCGTACTAGTTAAAGTTCAGTTTGTAGTTTTGGGTCAACTTCAAACAACCATATATTTTAGTACAAAAAGATTTAGAGGGCTCATAACAATATCAAATTTAAGGTCTCTGAGTCCTCTTTCCAATGCCGCCAAGTATGCTAAATTCCTATCTCAGAGTAAGAAGTTATGCGCGTTTGAGTAAAGCCTCTCTAGTTAAGGCTTTTCATCCGTTTGAGAATGGGATATTTTTGTCTTTTCCTTACCCCACACAACTTGACCACGTTTTCCTCACCCAAGTTAAGGGTTTAATTAGACGCTAAGTTATTTTTCATATTCCTAAACACTTAGAATTTTAGGGCAAAGTTTCAAGAAGAGGAAAAAAAGGTTTTCAAGCGTTCATTCAAGGGTTGAGGAATTACGCCAAGAACAATTGTTCTTTCCAGGTATGTGAGGTTTCCCATAGTGATGCATTTGTTCATTCCAATGCCAACCATGTAATTATTTCATTAATTCATCCATGAAATCATTTGTGTAAAGATTCTTGAAGAGTTCTTGAGTATTAGTCTCATTCGTTGACAATGGAGGTTTTGAGTTCTTGAGGTGAGGGTCTTGCGAATGAGTGGAGTTCTTGATATAAATTGAGTGGAATTTAGATAATTTCATGTGGGGTTTGTGAATCAAAGAGAGTTTGGAAGAAACCAATCGTTTCTAGATGAGTTAGGACCCTAAATTGAGTAAGAAAATTTGTCAGATTTTTGGGTTTGGGGTGGGGCAATGCGCCACCAAGGCGTCAGGAGGGCTGGCACCATGCGCCTGCAGTGCACCCCAAAATAACCCTAGTACTTTGAGGCCTTGTGCCAGTCATGCGCTAAAGTCATCAGGCCTATTTCTTCTCCGTTCTATATCTCGTGTGTGTTCTTTCAAATCGTGTCTTCGCTCTCTTCTTGATATTAAATCTTAAGTCTTAATTAATACTCGAGAGATCCTACATTTCATAGTCACATCTCTTAATTTACATTTCAAATTAAAGAAAAGTTAAGAGGGAAGTTTAAGAGGCCCTTCTGAGTCAAATTTGAGAATTTTTTCGCAATTAACTATAGTGATGAACTAAATCTTGAGTAAATGGGTATGAGAATGAGAGGACTTTTAATTCATGTTTTAAAATGAGTATAAGGGAACTAAGTATCCCCAAATGTAACACTTTTGCGATTTAATGAAAGAAACATCGATTTCTAAATGAGTCATGAGTATATAGATGTTTTTAGAGTACTACCTCTTTTAAGAGGATATTTTGAGTAATTACCTCAAATTGAGAAAGAGTTATGTCTTATACATTTGAGCATGAGTTATATTATTGGGAGTAGTTTTGAGCATCGATATGGGAATGAGTTTTGACAACTCACATTTTTCATAAACCATGTAGCTAACATGGGTAAAGGATAGTGCTTTTTAGATGACTCCTTATGGATTTTAAGCATAACTTAGTGGATCCACTTAGTTGAGGTGTTCTATACTACAACAAGGTATATGATAGTTCTGGCAGCATGGGTGAGACGTTGTATCATCGCATAGCTCATAGTGATGGTTGTCGGTTAGAGAATCTCTCAAATAAGAGTAAAGAGTATGTTATGGTATTTTCATACATAATTGAGTTTTATCTCATGTTTTATAATGTTCTTGTAACACTTCAGTCTTAGAAAGAACTAATTTTAGAAAGAATTAAATTGGAAAGAGATAATTTGGGATTTTTTCAAGTTTGTCTTCAATTATGAGTTTTGGGTTAACTTCAAATGACCATAACTTTCAGCACAGGATAAGTTACGTGGACCATGAGGTATCAAATGAAAGATCGTTGAGTCTTATTTTCAATGCCACTGAGTTTGATAAATTTTGAATTTGGATGAGAAAGATATGCGTGTTTGAGTTCGACTTGTCCGATTAAAGAAATTCATCCGAATTAAGGAGGGGTAATTTGGTCTTTTCCTTACCCCACTAGCCTAACTTGTTTTTAGTAATATTTTAGGGGTCTAAAATGACTTAAATCAGTTTTCACAATTCCTAATGTGCTTTGGGTTTTATAGAGCAGTTCAAGAGGAGAAAGAAAGGACAAGTTCAAGCGGTCGTTCAAGGTTCTTGCGATCTTCGAGGAATTTTGCCAAAGGTTTGATCCTTAAGAGGTATGTAAGCTTTCATAGTGTTGGGTTTGTTCACCTTCATGACAATTATGTAAACTCTTACCCATGAATTCCCTCTTGAAGTTGCTTATTGAGTTCTTGAGATGTTCTTGAGTTAAATTGATAAATTGAGGTCTTTGAAATCCTTGAGGTGAGGGTTTGGCCCAATAATTGAGTCTCTTGATTGAGTTTTGTGTGGGTGTCATTGAAATTGTTTTGGGTTTGTGAAATTTCGTGAAATTGGACCATAGAACTGAAGTGGGTATTAGTTCAGTCGAGTTTGGGAGAAGAAGAGAAGATCGGGCAAATAATTGGGCCCAGGTCCACGTCGTGGAGAGCTTAAGATTTTCAGTCTTCAGATAGTTACCCCTATGTCGCAGAGAGGATACGGAGTCCTCTCCCTCAAAAATTATTTCGTGACCAAAAATTTAATTTTATCTCCGCGTCGCACCAGTGTTCTCAATTTGGGTTTTCACTCGTTCTTGTGATCAACTATCTTAACCTTCCTAAATCATTGAGAGATCCAACATTCAAAAGAATAATTCTTGAATTCACATTTCAAATTCAAGAAAATATTTAGAGTCATGTTTGAGAGAGTCTTTCGAGTCCTTTTGATAAGTCTTTTACATACTTTTAGAACTTATTTTAAGACTTGGGCACTTGAGTATGAGGATGAGGAGAGTTGAGCTTCATTTTAAAAAAAAATGAATATATGGGAACAAAGTAATCCCAAGAGTAAATATTTTTACATTTAAAATGAGAGGAAACTTCGATTTCTAAATGAGTTCATGAGGAGTTTTGAGCACTATATCTTTTAAGAGAACCTTTTGAGTAATAATCTTGAAGTTTGAGGATGAGGAAATGTTTTTAAACATATGAGCATGAGTTATAATATTGGAAGTAGTATTGAGCACCGATATGGGAACGAGTTCAGATAACCCAAAATTCTCACAAACCATGTATGCCAACATGGGTAAAAAAGGTCATACTTTTTATATGATTCCTTATTACTTTTAAAGCATAGCTTAGTGGATCCACTTAGTTGAGGATGTCTTATACTCATGCAAGGTATAGGACAGTTCTGGCAGCATGGGCGAGACATTGTATAATCACATAGCTCATAGTGCTGGTTGTCTGTTAGAGAATCTCCCAAATAAGAGTAAAAGAGTTATTATTGTATTTTTAAATACATCGAGTTATTATCTACTGTTTTAAAAGCTTTCTTTATAATGCATCTTTATTGTTGCTTTTATATTGAACTGAGTTGAGTATTTTTGAGCATCCTTGAGTATCATTAAGTATCCTTGAGTTGAGTTGCGTTGAGTTGAGATGAGGTGAGTATGTTATTCCTTTTTATCAAGTTCAAGCCTATGTCTGTACTTTAGAGTTCCCCTTGCATGCTCATACATTCCATGTACTGACGCCATTTGGCCTGCATCTTTTATGATGTAGATACATGAGTTCAGGGTCATCAATAGGCGTATTGTTGATACCACTTGCAGTCTTAGAGTTGCTTTGGTGAGCCTCCTTTCTTTTGGAGGATTTCCCACATTTACTTTCATGCATGTTAGGATGTTGTGGGTCTTTTCCCGACTTCCATCATAGTTATTAGAGGTTTCATAGATAGACACCGGTGGTTTGAGGAGTCTTTTTATTTTCATTGTTAAATGTTTAAGACTTGAGTTGTCTCTTTTGGCCATTTGAATGTTTTCTTTAAAATATTATGAGTTATCTATTTTGAGACATTGAGTTAAAATCTTTACTTTTGGGGTTCATTTATTATCGAGTAAGTCTTCCTTGAAGAGTTGAGCCAGGCCAAGGATTTGCTTGGGGCCAACAATGGTTCTCGAGTGTCAGCCACACCCATGGTGTAGGCTCAGGGCGTGACAATTTTAAATATTGCATCTACCATTGTTTCTTTGTATTGAGTTGAGTTGAGGTGAGTATTTCTTCCAGCCTTGTAAGTTCAGTTAACGATTGCTTTCAGTTTTCCCTTTACATGCTCATGCATTCAATGTACTGATGTCATTCGACCTACATCTTTTTAAGATGCATATATAGGTGTTCAGTGTCGTTAACATGCGCTCCAATGATACCATTTGCAATCTAGTTAGCTTTTATGAGCCTCCTTGCTTTCCAGAGGGTTCCATATTTATATTTCAACTTTGTTAAGATGTTGTGGGTCTTGTCCTGACATCTATAGTAGTATTTAGAGGCTTCATAGACAGTAGTAGTTGAAGATTCTTTCACTTCCTTGTGATGTTTTGAGACTTTGAGTTGTTTTCTTTTGTTTATTTAAGTACTTTCAGACTTTCATTGAGCTAAGTTGTTTTGAGATATTATGAGTTAATGTTTGGTAATATGAGTCCCCATTTTACTTGAGTAAGTCTTCCTCTAAGTAGTTAACTAGGTTAAGGGTTCTCTTGGAAACTAGCGATGGTTCTCGAGTGCCGGCCACGTCTATGGTGTAAGCTCGGGGAGTGACACCAATCTATGAAAGCTTCTAATGTTTCTTATGAATTTTAGAATTGGTCAATTATTAATAGCTTTTATTTAAGACTCATCAACCTCAATGCCCCTCTAGGTCACAAATAATCTCAGCAAAACAACTTCATCAACATATAATGAACACTTTTCAAGATTAGCATGAAATTGCTCCTTCCTAAGCACATAAAAAACACACCTCAACTGATCTACATGCTCATTCATGATTTTTCTATAAATCAAGATATCATCAAAATAGACCATCACAAACATACCTAAGGGTTTTATGACATGATTCATAAAAGTACTTGGAGAATTGGTGCGACCAAAGGGCATCAATAACCATTCATAAAGACCAAACTTGGTATTGAATGCACTTTTTCATTCATCACCAAGTTCATTCAAATTTGATGATAACCACCCCTAAGATCAATCTTTAAAAACAGACAATATCCATTGAGCTTATCAAGCATATATATTGTGATCTTGTTGATAGCCCGACAATCAACACACATGCGCCATGTTCCATATTTTTTTGGTACATAAATAATTAGAATGGTGCATGGACTCATTCTTTCTGTTATTTAGTTGCGGAGTTCCTCAACTTGCCTTTGAAGATCTTTTGTATCATTTAGATTACTTTGATAAGTTGGTTTGTTTGGCAATTGAGAAACTGGCACAAAGTTGATTTGGTCCTCAATTTCCCAAAGAGGAGTTAATCCACTTGAGAGTTCCTTAGGACTTACATCATCATAATACCGCAAAAGACAAGAAATAGAATGGGTAAAAGAAGTGATAGATTATTTAGCTTGAGATACATGATCCATATAAGTGATCAACATGAAAAATGAGTGAGCCTCATCCTCTCCCTAATTTCCTTGTATGTTTCCAACTACACTTTGGCCTTTTTCCTCAACTACCTCCTCTATTCTTCTTCATTTCCCTCGACCTCCAGATGTTCCTCCTTTTCATCCTTATTTTACTCCTTCAACTCATAATTCTCCCAATTGCACCACACAAGTGTATGTGGTCGCACAAGTAATATAGTGGCTCTTAAAAGATTAGGATTATCAAACACAAAGGATTTGTCAATTAACTATTTACTAAATTATACTAGTATAATTATTTATTTAAGAGGGCCAAAAGTGTTTGTTCTCTATTTGTAAAGAAATGAATGCATTAATTAAATAATAAAATTACTTACAATGGTTGGAAAGTTCTAGGGCTGCATCATGCATAGGGTTTCATGTATCACATCTCATGCATGAATTAACTACAGTTATCAAAATACTGATTTACATGTTGATTTTATGATCATAGTCTCTCGACCTCTAATCGCCTACTCAAATTAGTCTAATTACATCGTTGAGCGGGGATAGTCAGTCTTAATTGGCGATCATTTATATTTCATCCTGTTTTGTAACCAAGCTAGGTGTTCGTCCGGGCATCACTCCTAAATCTAATCAATTTAATGAAAAATCAAGCTTTTTGTATCATTTGGTCTATCTACCTTATCGTCTTCCGAGTCAAGCATAGACTAAAGGTTTATCTCTATGATGGCTAGTCAAGAAATCCCAAAACAAGAACACAAAAGTAATTTAAAGTGATAACCAATATTAATTCAATACAATCGATGTTCAACAGTTACCCATAGCCGCAGCCCCAAAACAAGGGTCTTTTGCTACTAATGTCTAAGAAAATAAGAACGATGAAAAGAACCCTAAAAAGTATTGACAACTTTTTCTTCCATAGTATATTGCCTCTAAAGTATATATTGTTCCTTAATAATTATTCTCATGAGCTATTTATAGAGGTAGAAAATCCTAAATAAAATAACTTAATCGAAAAAAAATTGGAAAACCAAAACCAAAAGGAATTGGAATTCCTTAGTTGTACGTGGAACGGTAGCCAACTGCCTCAACAATTTGGTGTTCTTCCTTCGCTGGCTGCCATGTACCAAATAAGATACGTTAAATTCAATTCTTTCATCAACTTCGATTCGTATATATTATATATTATTATATTCAATTTAATCCAGTAAGTTGCTTGCTTGATTTTCTTCTTCAATCTTCCACCTTTAATTCGTTTTAGCTCCAAACTTCTTCATCTTTACACCAATTTCCTCCTACAAATAAAATACACTATTTAGCACAAGCCATAAAATTCATGCTCAAAAATAACAAATATAAATGATAAATATGAGGTAAATAATGATTAAAAAATATATTTTTTGCATCAACACCCTACACTTAAACTTTTGTTCGTCCTCAAGCAAACATTAAAGCTCATCTCAAATAAAGCATACTAGGAATATCATCACTTTGGTTGATACAAACAATTAGGCCATATAAAAATTTCAAAACATCAAGAACAATTTCTGATCATTATGCAAGACATCCAAATAAACAACAAACCTCTAACCTCCTAACCTCAAGGAAAGACTTTGAACTCATCAAATTTAAGCTTGCTCACCTACTCTCATAAAAGAAAGCTAATAAAATCACCTATATATGATGAAACAAGTGCCCTCACAATAAGAAATAGTGCACACACTCAATTCAAAAGATTAAATATAAATTAAGGACATAACAGCAAAGAACAACTCTCACACTCACAAATAAAATTCACATGTATGCATAAAGAACCATATGCTTGCCCATTATGTACATCTCTACTAATTAAGCATGCTTGAATAGAATCAAATAGGACTTTAGCGGGTTGTAATGTAGGCTAGGGGACGGGTAGGAAAACTATATAATAGTGACTTACACTTCCTTGAGCACTTTGCACTTTAAGACTTTTTCACCCATTATTTTCTTCTCTTTATTTTCAGCCCTCTCTTCAATAATTATTTCACAAGTAATTCTCATCATCTGAAGAATTCTTCAATCACATTTTTTTTTCAAAGAATTTTTTTTTCATAGGATTTTTTTGTTGTTTTCTTGTTTTTTTCATCACATTCTTTCAAAGAGGGGTTTTTAATCACTTTCTAGCTATCATTGATTACCTTTTTCACTAAACAATCCATTTTTCTTCAAAATTAACAATTATAATAAGTCTATCATATAATGCTCATGGAAGCAAGGTGCAAAAACTAGGGATTCAAAAAAATAGTTAAGGGCAAAGTATGGCTACCAACAAAAGGCTACAGGCTCAAAAGGGCTAACTAGTGATATAATATCTAACAAGATTAAAATCTTTAAGAACAATCAAGGAGAATCCTATTATCATCTCCTAAACAAAGCAACACTTTTTTTTATTTCACTTCAATAACATGCAGGGCAGGTTCTAGACTAAGATGCAAAACATGGAATAAATAAAATCTCACCACACATGGCAGAAGTATCAATCAAGATGGATAAATTCTACTTCTAAGACAGAGAAGATCATAACAAACTACAAAATAAAATAAGCTATATACAAAGCCACAACTATGAGCTTAGGTGTCAAAGAGACTGCAATTTTTTTATCAATCAAGTATTCACAAGAAAATACTACTAAAAATTAGGCCTAAATAGCAAGTATCACACAACTCAAAAATGGTCTTTTCTTTTCTCTCCAAAAAATTAAAAATTAAAATAAAAATAGAGATATATAAAAAAATAAAAATTAACTTACTACAAAAATAAAAGATACTCGGTTCAAAGGGACTATCTGTAACGACCCGAACCGTCGTTACTTTAGAAGGGTAAAACATCATGAATAGCTGGGCCCCATAGTCCCACCAGAGGGGGGTGATGCCGGTACGGCGGTGGCACCCCAGCGGGATGGGATCTCCAGAATGGGTTGAACAGGGGGCAAAACTTAATGACGCACAATCTTATTTTCTCCTTTTTGTTCCTAAGTGCCAAAAAGAGGTGAGGATCACCCCAGAAACCCTCAAAAGGCTACTCTAGGCTTGGGAATGAAGGAGAAATAGATTTCTAGTGCAAGGTTGACAACAACTCGATGATTCCTAGCAAAAGTCCACCGTCTCGTTCTCTGGAAGCCAGGATTGGAGCAACAATCCCTCTGCAGCTGCTTGGCGCCCAGGTAGGCTAGGTTTACTTACTTGAGCAGTCATAAATTCATGTTCACTGCATAATATATTGCTAATTGATGGTAGAATTCATATTTAGGCCTTCGGGCACAGAAAAAGGGGCAGTTGTACATGTATTCCCATCTGTTAGATAAGATGTGTACCGTGGGGGAAAGCCTCATCCTGTGAACTAGGGGTAGGTGATAGTTCGACTTTCTGTTGTGTTATATATGCTTGTTAATGGCTCTATTATATGCGTGCATGTATGGGTATAGAGAAACATGAATCGAACCTAATGAAACGACTAAGTATGGAAAATTACATGCCATAAACCTGTTACTTGACTGTGTGACTATGTGAATTGTTTCTTATAGGTGTGATTATGGTTGTGGTTGTGCTTACTGGATCGGGTGTCACATTTCGACACATATATTGGATCGGGTGTCACGTTCTGACACATATATTGGACCGGGTGTCACGTTCTGACACTTATATATTGGATTGGCTGTCACGTTCTGACACACTAACAGTTTGGGCGTGGATTCCATGAGAGAACCATTTGTGACTACTACATTCATATCTACCTGAAATTGTTATTGTGGAATTGTATATTGTTCCTAAAATGATATTGGACTTAAGCATCATGTATATGTGTGTTTACTGGGTTGTAATTAATTGTTTATATCTCGTTTACGGGAATTAACTGTGAAGGACCAATCCCAATCGGTATGAGGTCTGGTAGGTGGAGACCAAGAGTCCAGGTGTTATTATCGGCTATTTTAGAGAGGTTGCGTATGTACTTAGACAATGAGAAGTGGGGTAGTGTTCATGATGCACAAGTACACATGTCCTTACTTAGGAAGGGGATTCGTATTTGGAATGGTTAGTGAGCCTTGATAGCGTATACCATGTGGTCAAGGGTTGAATTATGATACAAAAGAAGCGAGGGTATGTCATGAGTGGTTGGCCTGGTTGGTAGTGGTTGTATTTGGGAACTCCTCTATGAGATAGAATGGTTAAGCCATGATCAAGAATAGAGCGATCATGGTGATAGAGTAGGGGTTTAGTGTCAAGTGTACTAGTACATTTAAGGTATACAATAATGGTAAAGGCAGGAGGATAAAGGTTGAAGGGTGCACTCTCTTATCACGTGTTTTCTGCGATGGGTATCGGATTGACCGATGATGCCTACCTGTACGTGTCGTTTGTACTGATACTACTCTTGCTATTCCATTTGGTATAGTTTGGTTGCAGGGTTAGTGATGTTTCATAGGTGAAGACCAAGACAATCTCCAACAACTTCTAATTTTCTTTTCTTGTGGTGGAAGCTGTGTCATTAGTTACTGTGTTTTATACCTTGTAATCTTACAAGCTCTTCTACCTGTTTAGACTAGATCCTTGGGGGCGTTGTTAATTCTACAAATTTAACCTTGAATTGTTTAAACTCTTTATTATGTAAAAATCTCATAATTTTCCTCTTATCTCCAGTTTTCTTAATCTTCCACATGTTTTTAACCGTTTGGGGATCAAGGGTCCTCCTACGTAGGTGTTAGAGTAGGTGACCGCACGGTGCAGTGGATTGGGTCGTAACAAATTGGTATCAGATCCCAGTTTTC
Source organism: Solanum lignicaule (assembly GCA_029582545.1). Classification (NCBI taxonomy): domain Eukaryota; kingdom Viridiplantae; phylum Streptophyta; class Magnoliopsida; order Solanales; family Solanaceae; genus Solanum; species Solanum lignicaule. The sequence goes on from JAJOOF010000789.1 coordinate 18,596, forward strand.
TGGTCTCCTAGTACAAGAGAAAATGTGGAATAGATTCCTGCGGATTGGTGTGTTGACGTCCACAACTAATCTTTAGGAAGCTATGAAGCATTGAAGGAAGCCGTTCCATTTCTTCTCTTCTTTCGTACGGGTTGTCGTTTGTGGTATGGGTTGAGTCAAATTGGTATCTCAACAGAGTGAATTGGATGTCGTAGTTGCGATTGAAGGGACACAAGCAATGTAAATAGGAAACGAGAAGGTTCTAATTGGTATCTGGCCTTAGAGGTTGTATAAATGCATGGATGACTAGCTAATGGTCATCCATGAAGCGAATTTAGTTAATAATTTTGACTTGCATTTGTGATGTAGCTTGAAATTGTGATTATGTGCATAGTGTTGTCTGAATAACTGCAGGGGTGTGAAGTGTACTTGCTTGAATGTTATGATGTGATTATGTGCACACTGTTCTTGTCGAGATTTCGATGTGTGCAGTGTACTTGCCTAAATGTTTGAAATTATTTGAGTTATGATTGCTTGGGATTTTGTGAACTTGTTGTCAGAAAGAGAGTCTTCATTTGGTTATGTGCAAAGGTCTAGAGATAAACTACAATGTGATTAATAGGAATATTCTTTGGATGTGCCTGCTTGGGGCGTTAAATTAGTAGGGAAAAGTTTTGGTGTGTATACCGTTGGGTTGACCTCGGAGTGGACAATGCCTATCCTAGCTAAGAGGGTTATCCTAAATGCTTAGTTATGGCCCTAGGAGTCAATGAAAAACTCTAGAACTGGGGAGAACCCCCAGGAAATGTTGTCCTCAAAACTGACCCCGTCAGAGCCGCTGGGGCGGGAACGCCAGAGCAGGACATGGCGAGACAGAATCTCAGCCCTGCCTCCCCTCTTTTTCCCTTATTTCACCTATGGACCCCGAATCGTGCATGGGCTAATTTCCACAATCTAATCAGTACTCAGCCATAGTACAATGAGTTATAATTACCTAGCATTTAATTACTACTATGAAAATAGCAAAGCGAGCATCCATGTGCTTACAAAAACTTAAGTAAATGCAAAAAAGGAAAAATAGAAATATTGTTTGTACATGCCCAAGCGGGGAAAACCCAAATCAAGGTCCATGGGAGGGGGAAGTATCACTGTCGGATTCTAGGTCCTCCGGGGCTGTCTCACCAGTCCATGCCTCGCTCAACTAGGGGAACTCCCAAAACTCTTCCATATCGAGCCTGAGAAGCTTCCGCTGGGGGGCGACGCTAGAGAAATTGACCTTCATGGTCTTTCACATCCATCCCATCAAACGATCCCTCTCTACATTCTTCATCCTCTCCCATCGTAGTTGGCGGCGGAGCATCTCAACCTCGAGGGAAATAGAGGGTGGAACTTGAGTTGAGGCGCTAGCATAGGATCCTCCCAATTTCCTCTATATAGACTCCAGGTCTTCCACCACTCGAGCGCCTGATAGTGGGGGCTGAGATTAGGTAGGAAGGGTGTCGACGTCCTAATCATCATCCTTTCCTTCGTTGTCCGTCTCAGTCACTTTTGTGCTGCTGCCAGCACCGTCTGTCTTTCTTTTCTTTCTTCCCATGATGGAGGGCTGCCTGATTAAAAGAGGATGAAAATGGGGATCCATAGGAAGTACCTCATCAGTGTCCAAGAGTGGCACCCCCACCTTCTGGCATATCGCAGCCACTAGTCCAGGAAGGAACAATGCCTTTTTTTCCCTCGGTAGAACATATTCCACTCGGATATGATATACGCCCCCACATTTAGCCCAATCCCCTACAAAGCACAAGCCACCATTAGAGCCCGAGGGAAGGTCACGTCGGCGTGAATGCCCGATAGGCGGATCCTCCTAGATACCACGTGCAGCCATCTCTTGGCATCCGGTGACTAGTGAGTAATGGTGATGCCCTCCGTAGTAGCCCAGTAGACCCGGTCTCGGCGTGCAGCCTCAACCAGTGTGTCCCGCAGCCAACCCAAATCCATCTCCCTTAGTCTGGTCTCATACTCTGAGTTGGAGACCTACGACACCTCGAGCACCACATTGATGAACTGAGTTCTTAGAGGGAATGTCAACTCCTCAGATTGAGATGGTAGGTTGAGGATCATCCCAGCGGACAGTAGGAAGTAGGGCATAAAACTTCCTCACCCAGCCTGAGCACGCGGCAGGGGGAGCCTCTGTCAGTGGACCCCAACCAAACTCCATTAGCTAGGCATTGAAGGTGGGGGCTTTCTCTACTAAGCCCAGCAGGTGGAAACGCCTCTCACACAAGAATTTGGTGTTCCGATAATCATGGTGTCTCTCCAGACCTGCAGCATCGGGGAACCAGGCGAAGGGAAAGCTTTCCTCATTGATTCCATCCATAGTTAGACAAGCCTGCAAAAAATTCAAGAAATGTACACATTAGGACTCCATGGAATTAGTCAATCCCTGGCCAAGAAAAGGAAAATTTTCTATTTAAAATGGCAAAGGGCCACTGTTCAGCAGAATCCTGCCACATCGGCCCCGCCATAGCGGGATGGAGGATGCCACAGTTGGATGAAGGCCGTCATAGTGGGATCGAGGCCACCATAGCGGGATGGAGGCTGCCAGAGTGTCCTTCATCTGGGTTGAACTTCAAGGCACGATCATGGCGCCCGTTCACCCCAAAACCTCATTTTTAACAAAAAATTCTCCAGATCAGTGTTTCTATAGTACCCTAGTACCTAAATATGCGAAGATCCTAGCAATTCAACCCCTAAATGGTGCCCAAATTCAAGTTTTCCCCCACCCATTTCGGAACCGTTTAGGCCATATTATTGTGAAATCCTTATGCTCAGAACGTTGTAGAGACATTGTGAACGTAAGGAAAGTGTCCATGCTGAGTTTTTCTTACCGAATCAAGTAACCCACATAAACATTATTGAAAACTACCCCAAGGACATTCTACCCAACTGATTCTTTTCATGCAATCATTGTTAAGCAAGTGTTGAAGTAATTAGAGTAAGGAGTAAGAACATTACCTTAATTGACGTTCAGAGCGAAGCAATTGAGAAAGTTTTTTGAGTTTTAAGCGGGTATAGGAGGAAATGGGGAAACCATTCCCTTTTCCCCTTTCTAAACTGATCCCAACGGGTCCCGACTCAGTGGGAATCCTGCCGCTATGGCGGGGTCAGGCAAAGAAAATGGGTGCGTCTCTTTTCCTCCGTGTGTTGCCTTGTTTCCCTAGCCGATTCACTGGGTAAAAATCCTTTCGTGCCTAAACCTTGGAAACCACTATCTTTCGTCGTCCCATGACGGGTCGATCCGTTAGTTTCAAAGTACTCCAAATAAATTTGCGCTACTCCTCCGCTTGTCGTTCAGGGATGAACGAGGGGTAAATTGGTATCTATTATAACAACCTGAATCATCGTTACTTAAGAAGGAAAAAAGATCGTGAGTAGCTGGGCCCCACAGTCCTGCCAAAGTGGGGTGATGCCGCTACTGTGATGGTGCCCCATCGGGATGGGAGCGCCAGAGCGGGTTGAACGGAGGGAAGAACATAATGACGCGAAGTCTTATTTTCTCCTTTTTTTCCCCTAAGTGACAAAAAGAGGCGAGGATCACCCCAGAAACCCTCAAAAGGCTGCTCTAGACTTGGGAAGAAAGGAGAAATAGATTTCTAGCGCAAGATTGACAACAACTCACTGATTCCCGGCCAAAGTCCACTGTCTCGTTGTTCGGAAGCCACGATTGGAGCTACAATCCTTTTGCAGCTACTTTACGCCCAGGTAGGCTAAGTTTACTTACTTGAGTAGTCGTAAATTCATGCTCAGTGCGTAATATATTGCTAATTGATGGTAGAATTCATGTTTAGGCCTTTGGGTGCAAAAAAAAAGGGCGGTTGTACATGTATTCCCAGCTGTTAGATAAAATCTGTACCATGGGGGAAAGCCTCGTCCTGTGAACTAGGGGTAGGTGATAGTTCGACTTTTCATTGTGTTATATATGATTGTTAATGGCTCTATTGTATGCATGCATGTATGGGAATAGAGAAACATGAATCGAACCTAATGAAACGACTAAGTATGAACAATTACATGCCATGAACATGTTACTTGACTATGTGAACTATTCCTTATGGGTGTGATTATGATTGTGGTTGTGGTGACTGGAGCGGTGTCACGTTCTGACACTTATATTGGATCGGGTGTCACGTTCTGACACATATATTGGATCAGGTGTCACGTTTCGATACATATATATTGGATCAGGTGTCACATTCCGATACACTAACAGTTTGGGCGTGGGTTCCATGAGAGAACCATTTGTGACTACTATATTCATAACTACATGACATTGTTATTGGGGAATTGTATATTGTTCGTAAAATGATATTGGACTTATGCTTCTTGTATATGTGTGTTTACTGTGTTGTAATTAATTGCTTATATCTCGTTTACTGAAATTAACTATGAAGGATCAGTCCCAATTGGTATGAGGTCTAGTAGGTGTAGACTGAAGGTCAAGGTATTATTATCGGCTATTTTAGAGAGGATGTATGTGTTCTTAGACAATGAGAAATGGGGTACTGTTCATGATGCACAAGTACACATGTCCTACCTTGGGAATGGGATTCGTATTTAGAACGGTTAGCGAGCCTTGATAAAGTATACCGTGTGGTCAATGGCTGAATTGTGATACAAAAGAAGCGAGGGTATGTCGTGAGTGGTTGGCCTGGTTGGTTGTGGTTGTATTCATAAACTCCTCTATAAGATAAAATGGTTAAGCCATGATCAAGAGCAGAGCGAGTAGGGTGATAGATTAGGAGGTTAGAGTCAAGTGTACTAGTACGTTTAAGGTATACAGGAATGGTAAAGGCAGGAGGATAAAGTTTGAGGGGTGTACTATCTTATCGCGTGCTTTCTGTTGGTTGATTTCTTTATATTATGCGGTGGGTATCGGATTGACTAATGATGCCTACCAGCACGTGTTATTTGTACTGATACTACTCTTTCTATGCCATTTGGCATAGTTTGATTGCAGGGTCAATGATGTTTCATAGGTGAAGACGAAGAAATCGCAACCAGTTTCTACTATTTTTTTCCTGTAGTGGGAGTTGTATCATTAGTTACTGTATTTTATACCTTGTAATCTTAGAAGCTCTTGTACTTGTTTAGACTAGATCCCTGGGGGCATTTTTTATTCTACAAATTTAACCCTGGATTGTTTTAACTCTTTATTATGTAAAAATCTCATGATTTTCCATTTATCTCCAGTTTTCTTAATCTTCCGCATGTTTTTAACTGTTTGGGGATCAAAGGTCCTCCTACTTAGGTGTTAGAGTAGGTGCCCACACGGCCTGGTGGGTTGGGTCGTGACACTATCCTCAGAAAAAGAACTGAAAACAAAAGTCAAGGAACCCATCCTAAAAAAAAGACTCAATAAAACAGTAAAAACTAGGAATTCATTTCTCCACCCACACTTAAAAAGATGTTATGTCCCCAAAGCATCAAATAAAATTTAAAAAAAAGAGTAAGGAAAACTCTTTGAGGCCTCTAGGCCTAGCTAGTAGCATGTTCTCTCAATTTTTATCAAGGGTCGTCACCCAACAGTTAAGCTCAAGCATGCTCCTTTGTTTCAAATTTTTGGGTACTTAGACATCCCCTAACCTGCAAAAATAACACAAAAATAAAATAAAATAAGAAGTTACACTATAAATTGGGTTGCCTCCCAATAAGAGCCTAATTTAATGTCGCGGCATGACACAAGTAAGTTCACCAATTTTGTTTCCTCTTTGAACTTATGAATTGTATGCCTAACTTTGCATCTATTTTTCTGCTCCTCTAAAGGGGCAGTGATATAAAGATAAATGAACCAAGTAATAGATGTCGCATCGTTTTCTTTTTGGCCCTTATGTGAGGAATGTCATTTTGTCTACGTGGACTAAAACATTTTAGAATGTAGGGGTCTTTTTCCTCATCTATACAGTTCTCCATTAGTTCAGATGACTTCAATGATACATCAACATCTAAACATAATGTTGAAAAGTGATTTGAATGGGGCGCAATTCCCTGTTCCAAACCTACACCAAATGCAACATGCTCACGTTTATACTCCTTCTCAAACGTGGCATCTTCAAGAAAAGTTTGATTGCATTGTATCTCCTCCCATTTTAGATCCTCAATTTGACTTCTAAGTGCCTTCTCAGTATCACAAAAAGTCATAATTGGATTGTTGAGCGTCAACCGCAACAACCTTTGTATTCAATTCTTGCTTAAGTTCTGAGTATGCAAGAAAAACATATCAACATCTTGAAAGTTCTTCAGTTTTCTATCTATAACGCGTGACATCCCATATATGATTCTCCTACGGCTCTCTTCATATTCCTCTACTAATTTCCTACAAGATTCCATACTTTTAAAGGAACAAAGATTATTAGAATCATCATGAGAGGGTAGCAACATATGGTACAATCGAACCACAAAATTTACAAGATAGAGATGGTGCACATAATTCTCCCTTGGGAATATATTTACATTGTTGTCAAAAGAGGGCTTATTTTCAATAAGGACAAGGTATTACCACACATGAATAATCATCATTCCCGTTCATCACAAGAAGAGTATTAATGAGTAGGAAAAAAGATGTATCAAAATAAATAAACAAATAAATAAATAAAAAGAAAAAGTATAACCTAGAACAACAGTTAATTTCTAAGTCATGGGCAGCGGCGCCAAAAACTTGTTGCTTCCAATTGCACACGCAAGTTTACGTGGTCGCGCAAGTAATATAATGGCTCTTAAAAGAATTGAATTATCGAACCCAAAGGACTTGTCAATTAACTATTTACTAAATTATACTAGTCTAATTATTTATTTAAGAGTGCCAAAAGAGTTTGTTTTTTATTTGTAAAGAAAAGAATGCAAGAATTAAGTAATAAAATTACTTACAATGGTTGGAAAATTCCAAGACTGCAGTATGCATAGTGTTTCATGTATCACATCTCATGCATGAATTAACTACGACTATTAAATTACTAATTTACAAGGTTGATTTTATGATCATGGTCTCCTGACCTCTAATCGCCTACTCCAATTAGTTGTCTAACTACATCATTGAGCGGGGATAGGCAATCCCAATTAACGAGCATTTATATTTCATCTTGTTTTGTAACCAAGCTAGGTGTTAGTCCGGGCATCACTCCTAGACACAAACCTAATAAATTTTATGAAAGATCAAGCTTTTTGTATCCTTTGGTCTATCTACCTTATCGTCTTTCGAGTCCAAGAATAGACAAGAGGTTTATATCTATGATGGCTCGTCAAGAAATACTAAAACAAGAACACAAACGTAATTTAAAGTGATAACCAACATTAATTCAAAACAATCGATGTTCAACAGTTACCCATAGCCATATCACCAGAACAAGGTTCTTTAGCTACTAATGTCTAAGAAAATAAGAACGATGAAATGAACCCTTAATAGTATTGACAACTTTTTCTTCCAAAGTATATTGCCCCTAAAGTATATAGTATGCCTTAATAATTTTTTATCATGGGCTATTTATAGAGGTATAAAACCCTAAATAAAATAACTGAATCTAAAATAAATTGGAAAACCAAAGCCAAAAGGAATTGGAATTCCTTAGTTGTATGTGTGAACAGTAGCCAACTGCCTCGACAATTTGGTGTTCTTCCTTCGTTGGTTGCCATGTGGAAAATAAGATACTTTGAATTCAATTTTTTCCTCAACTTCTATTCATAAATATTATATATTATTATATTTAATTTAATCCACTAAGCTTCATGTTTGATTTTCTTCTTCAATCTTCCACCTTTAATTCGTTTTAGCTCCAAACTTCTTCATCTTTACACCAACTTACTCCTAAAAATAAAATATACTATTTAGCACAATCCATAAAATTCATACTCAAATAGGAAAAATATAAATGATAAATATGAGGTAAATAATGATTAAAAATATATTTTTTTGGCCTCGTGTCAACACATTTATATTTTATATACTTAATTGACTTGTAAGAGTGATAAATGATGAAGGACATATTTATGTCCATCCAATTCAAGGAGATATTCATTGATTATCCCATCATACTTTGTGGGATAGTCATATTGTCAAGGTCTCTCAAGTAGTTAATGAAAAATTTGCATTGGGACCACATCACATATAATCTCATGTTGGTACTTTCTAATTGTAAACTTGATCAACACTTGTCTATGAACTTTCAATTTTAAGGTGTAGTATGCAAGTAGTAGGAAGAAATCCACTAAAGTGGTGCAAGCAATGTTTGCACAACTTTCACTATCAATGATCAAGGAACATATATTATATTTCATGCGACATTTGGAATCAAAGATATTTTCTCTTTGACCCGGATTATCCATCACCTTGCTAATCATAATTATCCTTACCACATATACTGGTAGGGTGAATTCTCCTTCTCGAGGCCAGTATTCTTCAATTATGACTCTCCTCATCAAATTATTAGGAATGAAAACATCTATTCCCTCACATGTGTCTTTTTCACCATCCTCATCTTCTTAGGCTTCCTTATCTTGGTGTGTGCTTTGGAGTATTCCCTTCAAATGGTTTATTATCATAAAGCTTCTTGGAATCCTTATTCTTGTTCCAAACAAAAGATGTTTAAACTCCCTCTTTGTTTTTAAACCAAGAATTTTACAATGAAATACCCTTGTATTTGGGTATTATCTCCTCTTTGAGTTCCCACTCTACCTTAATAGTCACTTCAAAGATGTCATTCATGTCAGTAAACTTGTCATCTTTGAGGAGATCTCTTTCTTGAACCCTAGATTGAAGCAAACAATGACATTTTTTTTATTCTCATTGTACTTAAGCTTCAAGATCAAATTTTGGCAATCATTATAGTAGGCCGCAACACTTTTGCGTCCTTTATTCAAATTGTAAAATTTAGCAAGTAACTTTTGCCTATGACTTTTCGTATATACTTGCCTCTCATAAGGTATTTCAACCTGGGCCATGTTGGAGGTTTAACTTCTTGACTCTATGATACCTCTTAATATATTACCACCATGTTATCACATACCCTTCAAATCTAGTATGACCTATCATCTCTTCTTGACCTTGGTCAAATTGTTAACTTGGAAGATCATTTAACAAAGCGGTTCCACTCTAGATAAGCATCCATATTTCATTTCCTTTTGAAAATTGGGATATTAGTCTTTAAAAAGTTGATTCCCACCTCTCGACCTTTATTACCTCCATGGTCCCCATAATAGTTTCCTCGGCCACCATCTCCTTGGTTGTTGATATAGTAACATTCCTGTACATCTCCTTGATATTGGTTACCATGTTATTCTCCTAAACCTTGACAATACTCATGATTGCAAAATCTTCCCTTGGTTCTCCACCTTAAGGTTGGTTCCCATGATGTCTTCCTATATGTGGTATCAGACCAAACTTACCTCCTCTCCTTTTCTATTCTATTTGACCTCTTGGCATATTTATTTGTACATCATTCTATGGGGATTCATCACCTTCACAATTATATCCTTCTTGATACTCACCTTCCCTCATCTCCACTACTTGATTTATTTGTTTTGGGAACTTGATAGGGTGGATTTTCGTTTTGTAGAATTTTGTGGTGTGAATTTTGGTTTAATGGCATTTGTTAATGCTGATTTTGGTTTTGTGGAGATTTTTTGTTGAGGTTGGGTTAAAGTGGTCGAATAGTAGTTCATATATTAGGTTCGGTTTTGGTTGGTGTTGGGTTGAACACTTGATGGGAGGTTTTGGGTGTGATAGTGGGATAATTAGTGTAGGAGTGTCCACTTGAGAAATCATGATAGGTAGTTTGTGGGGTGGAACTGGTAGAGTAAAGATGGTCCTTCACATCTATCTTTCTACTATTCATCATCAATACATTACCATGCATGGTAGACATTTGACCTTCCATTGTTTCCATCCTCCAAATCTTATTAGTAATCACTTCCATTAGAACCGAAAGTAACCCCTCTCGTGGATTGGTGTGTTTAATTTCTAGTTTCCATGGTACCTAATAAAAAGTCACTCACAAGAAAAGACAATGTTATTGTTAGTAAAAAATGAACTCACATTGGCTCGTGTTTACACACCTTGGATTGCCTTTCAAATTTGCTTAACTAAGGTTAAAGATTGATAATACTTGGTTAGTTCACAAAGCGTCAATTTCTACTTTTTTCTGGAATGGATCATTGTTTCAAGAAAGACGGATGACTCTATAGAAATCTAAAGGACTTGGATAAAAAAAAGTTAACTATGAAATAAACTAACAAAGAAGAGAATTCATGACCTAATAATCAACATGTAGACCAATTACTACTTGAAGATTAGTTTTTGGAATCACATAAGCATACTAGAATCAAGAAAAGGAAACTAAGCAATTAGAAGTTGATATTGGTTGAAGATATATGAGCTCGCCACACCTGAGTTGTCTGAGATCGCCAAACTTGGCTATCTCAAAGGAACTTTGTCGATGCCTTCTTCACCTAGCCAAAAATAATAGAAAGTTGGCTTCACTTTGGAATTGTTGTGTCACTTAGGTGACACACTAAAGTGTTTTGGAGAGCCAAGTCTGGCTTGCCAAACTTGATAGTTCATGCACCCGAAGACCTCCAAATTTTGTACCTTTGTGATCCCACATATAGTTCTTTACTTATGCTTTAACCCTTTTGGTAAATTTACTTGTGCATTAACACTTTTCCATCTTCTCTCCCTTCTTGTTTTGGGTTAAACACCTTATTTTGTAGATTTTGTCTCCTTGAAAATTTGAATATCCTCAAAGAACTCCATGAACAAGATTAACATCAAAAAATCAAACTCTTATCATTTATGGCTCAAAATTTCAAAATATTTGAGCTCTAAGTTTCCTTTGATATAGGCAACAATCCCAATATTTTTTATGCTTCAATTTCTTCCCAAGTTTCACGGCTCATTTAAATTTCCTTCAACCTTCTTCACTCAACAATGGTGGAACCTTCAATCTTACTCTAATCTTGGAATTCAACTCAAATAGTGCTATGAAACACAAATCTAGCATTAGAAACTTCAAATAAAACTCGAATACATAAAATATTTTTGAGATTTTCTCGAAATGATTTTGACATTTATTTTTATGGTAATAAAATCTATGACTAAATTTGTGGGAACAAATCTAAATACGACTCTGATATCAAATTATGTAATTTCAACTACAAATTATGAATAAATTATTGAAATTAAATAAAACAAAGTAAAGATAGATAGATTGACACAAAAATAGGAAATAGAAAGAAACCAAAAGTTATATTAAACCTTAAGACCACAATCCATTGATCCTACAAGAAGTATATGTATCTTATGATGACTTCAAGGGAAATCAATTCACCTCACAACCAACATATCTAAACAAGTTTGAACCAAAGATTGTACCATCTCACAAATACTCTCTAAAGAGGTTCATAATATCAAAGCAATCTAAAATTGAAATGAGGACATAAACTAGTTATTACACAAAGCCCAAAAGTGGCCCGTGAAATAAGTATGTTGTTAAGTTTTGTGAGCAACAAATTCTTTCACCAAAGACTTGACGATATACCAAGGTAACATCAAGCATCACCAAACTCTCATCATTCAACTGTTCAGTTTAGCGTAGGTGGATAATTTGGTGTATCACCAAATGTGATAGTGGCGTCTCTAAATTTGGCAGCATCTTCCATCATCTTTACTTCATCTCTCGTAGTAATTTTAAGGCATATAACACCTTTTTGCTATTAAAACAAGTTCAAAGACCTCTATATACATGAACAATGCTTGCAACCTTTGAAGATCTATAACTTGACTTTGAATGAATGGTCTTATACAATCCAAATTGCATCAAATACAATAATGAAAATCTTGACTATTATTTATACACCATGTAGTATTTATTGATGGAATCCCTAAATTCAGATGATTCAAAATTTGATGATAGATAAATATATTAAAGAACCTGATTTAACAATAGAGCAAAAGAGATGAGAACTAGTTTCACAAATGTAGATGAAATGGGTCAAGGTGTATAAGTAAATTTAAAAGGATTATAAAAGGAAAGAAAATATTGATAGAGTACATAGAGTACTTTCAGGATTCTAATTATGGAAGTCGTATCAACAAGGAATTACTTCCCTTATTTGAGTTAACAAGGGTTGACACGCATAAAAGGAGACTAAGTATAAAAGGAAAGTAAATGGGATCATAGAAGGTGGCTATTGTACAAGAAGAAAAATGTATTCCAGCAAATGCAAGTAGTGGTAGACGAGGAGAATAATGAAGCAGAAAGAAGAACTAGCGCTTAGTGTGTTCTTGCTTTACTAGTTGACGTTGTTCTAGGGTTATTATGCAGCTGTAATAAGTACTAGCTTGAAGGTGTGAGTAGCTATGGTAAGGTTTGTATAATGCTCAAGTCACTCTCCAAAACAAATTAAAAGAGTGAGTGATCATAGTCAGTAAGAACCCAACAAAGAGTCGAGCTCGAATCCCACATGAAATGGTATATCGTGGAGAATTCTTTATCGAAAGATTTGGACTTTAAATTAGACCATTTGGAATAGTAAGAATGATTGGGTGGATTGTACCACCAACTTAATAGAAAGATTTTGTTTGTCAATTATCGTAATTAAACTAATATTCGAATGAAATAAAGAGTTAACAAGTAATCTAGGGGTGCAGGAATTGGATATCAATGTCACATAGGAGTGATTGTGCTGATATATAGTGATATACATACATGAATAGGCTAAGGCATCCACATTGACGCTAATCATCTTTTGCTCTCAAAGAATCTAAGCATGGAATCTATGTTCAGTCTAATCTAAATGACAATCCTATACAACCCGATACCTTACTATATCCTCTTTCAAGAATAGGGAAAATAGATCTGGCCCATAAACTCTTTTTCAAGCAAACCATAGACATCAAACCTAAATTGATAGTATGAACTAATTATACAATCTCTTACGAGCATCAACTGGAGATCAGAAGTAGGAATTAAGTTTGCAACCTTAACCCTTCAGTTAACCTCATGGTAATTAGATCAAATTCATGCATGAATAGCAACAAAACATAGCATAGCACAATACCCACTACATTAAACCAACACTCAACCCTACTAGAGCACCCTTATATCTTGAGGTTTTATCCACCCATCACAAAAAGTAAAAAAAAGTATACCTTCTATGAAAGTAGTCATGGGTAACTTGAAATCAAGAAACTAAGTGCAAACTCATTTTGAATTTAACTTCAAATTATCGAATTATAACTTCAAATTGTAAAACCCCAAGAAAACTAGAAAAACGTGTTCTAAAAAGTAAAGTGTTCATCAAAACTCTCTCACTTGAACTCAGTAGTCCAACTCTCTAATTAACTCCCTAAAAATTATATTATTTGGGCTATTTATACGTTCCCAAAATCCACTTTGAAACCAACTCAACAACATTAATCATGCTCGCCAAACTCACTCGGTGAATCACCCTTCGCTCTTCAGCTCGCCTTGTGATGCTCTAGGCTTCAGGTGTTTGAACTTAAGTTGACGAACTCGATCGAGCCAGTCTTTCACGTTTGGAGAATCACTGAATACCACCTTAGTTTGTTGTTTGAGCAATAAGTTTTTGCCTTGAACACTGTTACTCTGGGAGATGTGTATTAGGACCACCTTTTTAACTCCGTGCATCGCCTTTTCGACTAGAGTTTGCCGACCTTCTTTGTAGACACAAGTGTTATGCACTATAAACTTGGGAAAGGTCGAGCTCAGTTGGCGATCCTCCCTTCATGTTAGGCGATCAATAATGTTTACTTTGCACTTTTTTGTACTTTTGGTCCTTCTTTCAAACTTTAATCCTTGCCTTGTCCAAATTCATTCATAGTTTCAAACCATCAATATTTGATTAGAAAAGGACAAAGTTTGGCATAGAGGACACTAATTATTGAGCTAAATGAACCTTAAATATGTTCAAATATACCACTCATCAAATTGTAATAAGAAGAGAGTTAATCTTAATAGAGTCAGTCCCTTAGATTATTCTTTGTTGTTTGAAACCTCTCTTGAACTTAGTGAAATTTGGTTGCTGAAATTCTATACATTATAGGTCATGATTTGATTCACTTGATCAAGGAATATTTCCATGGTAAACTTGTGTTCTCTACTTTATGATTTGTGATTCAACATAAAGAAACTTAGTTCCTTACCCTGTATTGATACTATCTCTTTAAATTGGTATCAGAGCGGATCTTTTCACTAAGGATAAAACCTTAAAAAGAATCTATGACTACTCCTCCAACAACTCAACAAGGGGCATCTCAAACAAGATCACCCCTATTAATGAAAAATACTATAGATGGCAAAGCATAGGATTATGATCACATGATCGATAAAGATCCAGATGTTTGGAATGTTATTTTAGATGGAACAACCATCCTTTAAAGAATGCTTTTATTGAAAAATTAGAGTGCCAAAGAAATGATTGGAATGGGATGACACAAACAAGTTGTCCATAAAAAATAATGCAAAATCTAAGAAGATCATGTTATGAGGAATATGTCTAGATGAATACATAGAATCTTAGCTTGTACAAACGCAAAGCTAATATGGGACACATTGCAGATTTCTCTTGAAGGCACAAATAAGATTTTAAAAAACAAAGATAGAAAATATGAACTGTCAAAGATTAAGGATAATGAATACTACTAGGAAATGCATACTAGGTTAACGACTATAATCAACAAAATCTACTTACTAGAAGGAATCATACCACAGGAAAGGTTGTTCGTACATTACTTAGTGTTCTTACTAATCATTGGAGAAAAATGTGGAGGCAATTAGCGAAGCTCATAATTTTGGTACTCTTATGTAGAAGTTGATTGGGAACCTAAGGAAAAAAATTAAAAAGAAGAAATCAATAGTAAAAGGAAAGATAAGAACATAATTCTCAAAGCCTCAAAAAAATCTGACTTCAAGGATAAGAACTTGACACTTATGACCAAAAGATTTCAGCAAATGTTCAAGAAGGGTCAAAATCTTTGTTCAGGTGTATTTATGTATTAAAATACCATATTTTATCCATTTTCTAAGTATAACTTTGTGAGTATTTATGTGTTTATTAATTATATGTAGTGATGATTTAATGCAAATGATTAGGATTATTTTAAGATAAAAACAACAAGAAACGACTCATATCGGAACACAAAATAAAGTAATATCACCATAAACAAAAGAATTTTTTTTGCAAAAAGGAACTTTAAATGGACCCTATCCCACACTTACATGGAAACTAAACTTTAGAAACTCAAAAAAAGGTTTAGAGATGGTCCCCACACCACGAGGCACTACCCCTCACGGTGGGCCCTACACCATGACCTCATTGTTTGACCCAAACAAAGTTAAGTCCAATCAAGATAAAGATTTCAATCCTATTATTCTATATATTTTTTTGAAAATGTTTTTAGGGTAATGAACTGTAAATAGAACTTAGCAACTATTCTTGAATATTATAATTCATTGTTCTTAGTTTTTCTACGATTTACCTACAATTTTAGTAGATTATTGTGGAACAAAAAAGATTCTCTTGCAAGATTTGTGTCGCGATGATGAGTCTGAGATTCGACCTCATTTAGGGGTTTGTTTTGATAGTTTTAGTATCCTCAAATGCCTAATTTATGCCATAAACTGAAGTTAAAGCCTTGATTTTCAGGTATGTGGACTAAGGGGTAAAGCAAGGACACTAACAGGCAAAAGGAACAAAACAAGTTGAAGAAGTGGAGAAAAGCCTTCCTGGTGATCGCCAAGACCACTCGGTGAACCACCGAGTGGCTCTTCAGACCCCCTAAAGTTCCAGCATGCTAGCCCTGAGGGAAGAAACCAAGTCGGCGATAGAAATGGGCAGTCGGCGAATAACTGATTAGTTCTGTGATGACAAATGGATCGCCCAAAGTTACAATACTTGAGGATGCTAAGAATCAATGCAAAATGACGATGGAAGAGAGAAAAAGGCGGATCGTTGAACCATTCGGCGAGCCCGACTTACCTCGCCTAATGGTTTTTTAGGACAAAATTTTGACAACTATAAATTGGATTTTAGATGTAATTTTGGGGAGTTCTCTCCCAAATATTACAGTTCCCATTCTAGAATTAGAGTTTTTCTCTAGATTTTTTAGTTCGAATTGTACAATTATGGAGGATTTGCAAATGAGTTTTTGAATTTCATTCTTAGAAATCATTGTAAAGGCTTGGATACTCTTACCCAAATCATGGCTAATGCATTTGGTAACTGTTTCTCTATTTTTATGATGTGTGGCTAAAACCCTAATTCTTGGGGTGTGATTATGTGATTATGGGTTGAATTAGCTTATGGATATTGTTTATTACTAATTTAAAAGCTATATTGAAGTGGCTTTAATCATTAGCTGTGTTTTTATTTATGAATTGTAGTTGCAAATACAGTTCTAACTTTGAGTTATTAGCTTGATTGAGAAAGAGATTTTGAACCAAAGCTTTTGATTAACGATTTGTAGGTATTGGGTTGATGTGGGTTCAGCTCGAAAGAGTGAATCCCAAACCAATTGCTACCCATCATTCTCGAGAGAGAGGGTTTATTAAGGTTGTGGGTTGTTCTTATCTATTAAGCTTGTTGATGTTCAAGAGAAATCACTTGAATCGACGTAGTTGTTCGAGTGAAAGATATTTCACTCATAGCCCATCCTACCCACTGATAGTTAGCTATTTATTAGTAGTTTCAATTACCCATATAGTGAAATTTTCCTATAATCGATCACATCCCGAGAATTCCTCTCTATATTGTTATTTCATCGTTGTTTGACTGCGTTATAGCTGATAATTGCAAACCAAAATCCCCCATCTGCATTTGTTGTCACCCCCTCTTACTTGTTTACTTGTATTTTTGATAATTTCTATTCTTATAACTATTTAGAGCATATTTGTACTTTATAACTGAATTTGAACACGTACCGCTCCATGTGGGTTTGACCCCAACTCTTCGTTGGGTTTTATACTACTTAACGATCGTTTGCACCTAGAATTGGAAGAGATGTGCTTGAAACATTAATCAAAATGGCGTCGCTGCAGGTGAGTGGTGTTGTTTAGAAATTCTTTTATTGAAGTTGAATTGTGATCTTTTTTGTTGTAGTTAAATCGACTTACTTTAGTTTTTGTTTTGTGTTGCTTGTGTTAAAAAGAGGAAGAAATGAGCATAAACGGGAGTAATGGTAGCCAAGTGGGTCAGCAAGACGCTATTGGGAACCTTAATGATGTAAATGATCCAATTCGATTTTGTGGTGTTAGTGCCATTTGTCTACCTTCGGCGGAAGGAAACACTATTTTTCACTTCACTAGCACAATGTTTCAGCTCCTACAATTGAAAGGATTATTTGGGGGGCTAGCTCATGAGGATCCCCATGAGCATATTCAAAACTTCATGGACGTTTGTGGTCTGTTCTCATTTAAGAACATATCACAAGAATTAGTCTGTCTCAGGTTGTTCCCATTCTCTTTGATGGGTGAATCCACCAAATGGTTATCTGAGTTACCAAGGGACTCCATCACCTCTTGGGATGAGCTGATCACAACATTCCAATTAAGATTCCTCCCCCTATCGAAGATGATGACACTCAGAGACAGCATCCAAGGTTTTAAATGCTTGGAAAGTGAGCCAATCCATGAGACGTGACTGAGGTTTAAGAAGTTGGTGTTCCAATGCCCAACTCATGGACTTCCAAATGATGTGATGCTGCAATACTTCTATAGGAGCCTCGACTTGGTGAACAAAGAAGTTGATGATCAACTTGTTCCCAGTGGTATAATACAACAACCCTATGAAGTAGCGTCTCAACTTCTTGATTGCATGACGAAGATCAATACGGCAAGGTACACTCATGAAGACCAAGTCTCTCCTATCACTTTTAGAATGACAAAAGAGCATATCAAAAAGGCTCAAGAGAGAGACCAAAACATGGACAAAATGATGACCTAGCTGGATATCTTGGAAAAAAATATCATGGGTATTGGTACAAAGAGTGTTAATATTGTGGATGTTGGTGGAGTAAACCCCGATGAAGCACAATTTGAAACGTTGTACAATGAGAAAGTGAACTTCCTAGAAAATCGAGGAGGTTATCGTGCAAACTACCTAAAACCGGGTGGAAATCAAGGTTGGAATAGAGATAAGGGCTGGAGAGACCGTGACAGAGATTGGCGTGATCGTAACGCCACCTAGAAGGAAAGAGAGGGGGACAAAGACAGGTACATTCCTCTTCTTGAGCGTCAAAAGCCCAAGGAATCTGAAAGTGTCCGTACAGAAGATATGCTCTCATGCATTCTCAACAAAGTTGAAGGGTCAGACAAAGTGTTGAGAGATGAAAAAAGGATGTCTGAACTCTCAATCAGATGGTGACCTCTCACTCAGTCTCTATTAAGCAGCTAGAGACCTAAATGGGTCAAATTTCTTCTCATTTGAATCCAAAATAACAAGGGGGGTTGCCTAGTGACACAATCGCAAACCCCAAAAATGCAGCTTGATTTGGTATCCTCGTCGTGCCACGGCGTTAACTAAGGCACTTCTTGGGAGGCAACCCATGTTTTTAATGCTTTAGTTTTTTATTTTGAATAACGGGTGTTGATTGTGCAGGTTTAAAAGTGAAGAGTGTTGGAAAATGGGTAGTTTGGCGAGTGAAACTCCAGTCAGCGACACGCCGAACAGGTCGGTGATCCCCGACTTGGACCGCCATTGGAGCCACTAAGCTTTAGGGGAAATCTGTAAAACTCGGCAGGCTAAATGCTTAATTGGCGACTTGCCTAATAGGTTAGTGATCCCGACTTTGTCCACCATTTGAACTCCTAAAATTGCTAGGAGTCCTATAAAACTTAGCGAGGAAAAATTCCACTCGGTGCATCGCTGAGTGCTTCGGCGAGAATGACTTACTCCGTCGAAGATTCCGCAAACTGAAAGGTTTTAAAGGCCAAACGGTTTAAAATTTCAAAATCCTTCATCTTCTCTCATTTCTAACACTCGTACATTCTCGCCCAAACTTTTAATATTGCATATTCTAGTGTTTTACCCACTTTTTGTATGAAATCGACCTTCATAATTGTGGAACTTTGCTGCCTAACTATTCAAACCAGAAATTTGGAATAAAGATTTTCCAAATCCCCATTCTTTAATATTATGGTTGAAATCAAATGCAATAGGTAAAATGGTAGTTATTGTGTGTTGGGTAATTGTTATAATCATGTTTAAGTGTTGCTTTACCCGTATTGAATTGAAATGTGTGCCGAAATGCTTTAAAATGATTGATTCCCATGTTGTTGTTGTAAAACTGAGTTTAAATTATTAGGTTGCGGTGTAATTGTAATGAGTTTAGTGGGGTGAAGTCTAACTAACCCCGCATTATGCCAAATGACATAATTTTCCCAATAATGGAGCGTTTGAGTCATTCTTAAGGGTAAAAGTCGTCAATTGGCCAATTTTGGCAAATCAGGGTAAGTCTGAGTACCCCGAGGGCATGGGTAATGCAAGTCTAGTGTTAATTGAATGATGTGTGTTTCATGTTGAATTCAGGGGTTGTAGGCCTGATTTTGGGAAATGGGGTTGAAAATTGGCACATTGGACCATTTGGCGAGCTGCGTCGAGCTCGCCGAGTGGTTCGGCGGTTCACCGAAGTCCCCGTCAAATCGCCCCTAATTCAAATTTTGGTTGAGTTTGTTCTGTAACTTTCTGTGGCAAGCCTGATCTCGCCGAGTTCACTCGGTGACTCGCCGAAAGGTTCTTCTTGATCGACCTTTCTGCACCCTAAACCCTAAAATACATTGTAACTTTCGGCGAGCTACTTCTAGCTCACCGATTGGTGTTGGTGATTTGCTAAATGGCCCTGAACATCGCCGACCTATCTTGATTTCAGAAAATTTTTGCACTGGTACTTTCGGCGAGCCCAATCTGGCTAGCCAAAGTGACTCGGCGACTCACCGAATGGTTCGGGGAGTCTTTCTGCAACTGAATTTCTGTATTTTTCTTGTACTATTTCTAATATTTTTTTATGTGGTTTGCAGAAATGGCTAGAGCCAAGGTTTCAGGAAGAGACATGCCTCCCTGCAAGCGGGCAAGAAGAGTAGTTATAAATGAGGATGCAGCTGGATCCAAGGCAAAGGCATCCAAACTCCCTACAAAGGGACGAAAAGGCAAAGGAAAGGGCAAAGCGCCCGTTATGGAGTCACCGGAGGTCAGCTCTGATAGTGAGGGAGTCTACGAGACTCACCTCACTTCATCAAACAATGAGGGAGAGTCACTAGATTCTCAGGCTTCAATCTCTGAGCCTGAGGATGACAAGCTTCTACATACCCGTAAAGCTAAACTTTGCTCAAAGGGGATGCATGATATGTCTAGGATCTGGCTATGACAGACTCCTCCTCCTCCCCCAGCTTCAGCTCATACTGTGGTCACCTCCGGTACAGGGTCCTCCTCACTGGTCTCTCAATAGACTAAAGGTCGAGAGACTACGGACTATTATTGAGGAGAAAAGGTTGTCCACAGATGGTGTGGTGGACAGGTACCTGGAAATATGGAGAACCCTCAAGTCCCATAAATTCTAGATTTTCACTAAATCCTGGGGTACCTATATTCCTAATTGGGTCCTAAAGTTCTACTCGGCCTATAGAGACTTGGTGCCATAAGGAAAGAGGAAGGCCAGTGC
Source organism: Solanum lignicaule (assembly GCA_029582545.1). Classification (NCBI taxonomy): domain Eukaryota; kingdom Viridiplantae; phylum Streptophyta; class Magnoliopsida; order Solanales; family Solanaceae; genus Solanum; species Solanum lignicaule. Next base: position 39,294 of record JAJOOF010000789.1, read on the forward strand.
CTTCAAACCGGTTGATTCAGTGATTGTCTGGGGGCAAAAAGGTGAAATGTGATAGTGAGGACATAAGCGCCGTCTTGGGATATAGTTATAACTTCACGGATGACTACCAGAGTTTGATCAAGACAACAACATTGGATGACTTAAAAGATTGGCTGGCTCTTCTTCTTTCTGACAGTACCCCTAGGTGGATTAGGGACAGAGTGCCAATAGAGAAGACGGATCTCAATGTGGCGGTGAGGTATTGGTTTAGGTTTGTTAGTAGTACGATCATGTTGTCCCAGAACGAGTCTATCCTCTGCCACCCAAATGCAGCCTGTCTTGGATCTATTATTGTCGGGAAGAGCCTAAATTTAGGTGCAATCATTAAGCAGGAGATGTCCATGAGGGCCAAGCAACGCCAAACATCTCTTCCACTTCCAGTATTGATCACCGAGCTGTGTAGACGAGCTCGTGTTCCGCGAGATGAGAAGACGTATATGGAGGTGACACCTACCTACTCTACTGAAATCTGGTGTACTGAGGCTGAACACCAGAAGGATGAGGCTGAGAGAAGGAGGGCAACTCCGGTGGACACTTCCCTTGGAACTGATACTGCTATGTTACCTGCAGAGGCAATCATGCCTACTCCGGCCCCTGGGCCTTCAGGTACTCCTAGCCCCACTCTTTTTGAGGCCCCGAGTTCTTCTGCTACTCCCCCACCCCCTAGGTCTGCTACTGGTACCACTGCATCCATACCTCCGCTTACCCAGGCCATGCTGCTAAAAATGGGGGACCTAGCCCACTCTGCTGATGTGCGTGCCTCCCAGCTAGAGGCTGTGGTTCCCAGGATGATTGAGAGAGCTCTCACTGCTGCATTGACGCCTCTCAAAGCTTCTATTGATGCCCTCATGGCGACGATAGAAATGTGTGAGAGAGGCCAGGGAGCTACCTATAAGGTGACAGCCTTAAAGGCCACAATGCGGAGTTAAAGAAAGATGTGGACCAGCTGAAGTCCACCAATATGTCTCTAATTTTGGGACTGTAGAGATCCTGATGACCCGAACACACATATTCCAGCCCATTCTGATTTGCATCCGACTACCACCGAAGATGAGGTTAGAGCTGATGATGCGGCTGCAGAGTCCGAGGCTGAGATTGATGATGAGCAGTTTGTTGTTTAGGATGAGACTGTTTTTGAGGGCCTGACTGACTTGGAGAAAGCGATGGTAGATTGAGTTGTTCAGGCCTCCTTGAGGTAAATTTCTATGTCAAGCTCCAGTGGAGCCAAGGCTGACGAGACACTGGGCACTGATGCCCAACCTAAGAGTGTGACCCCGAGCACTGAAGCCCAAATAGACGGAGTGACGGAGATGCTTCACCCAGGCTTAGCCTGGCAGGATGATTCTTCTCCTCCCTCTCTGTTATCTTGTTATACTTTATTTTGTTTTAGTTGCGTTTGAGGAAAACTTCTTATTTTTGTTGGGTGGGGCGAGGTATTTCCATACCCATCTTTTGTCTTGTGACTATTTTGTGAATATTGGTTTATTGATATATATTTCTTAGTTGTTGAATTTTGATATTGCGAATGTTTGAGCTTGTGGCCCATTGTTTTTAAGGAAAATGATTTTGAGCCTAATTTAATTTTGCCACCTCTTTTGTGTGTGATTGTGGTTGTTCTTGTGCAAATTTGAGTGTCGGTTGTAGTTAATACCGATGACTTGAATAGTGCTCCTAATTGAACAAAATGAATGTATGGCTACGATGAGGCAAACAAAATTACATAGGCAATATGTGAACTTTTAGCATCTCGTTGTTACTAGATGGTTGTCGAATGAGTATCTTGTGATGAACATCACATGCTAGCTAGAAAGTATGAAGTCTTGTTTGATATTGGTACAAATGCCTTGTGTGATGATATTACTTGGAATATTGTGTGTGATGATACCTAGAATTTTCCCCGTTGGTTCGGTTGATTAAGTGATTCAAGCGCTTGAAATGATCTTAGGCAAAATTTTTGAAGAGTGAACAAATTTGACAATATACCTCTTTTTGTGGCCAACCTTGTGAGATGTGTGAACCTTGCTTGGCACCTTTTGGGCCTTACCTTTCTCTTGGAAGAAACTTGAGCAATTATGACCACTTTTTATCCATTCACCCATAACTTTCATGAAGTATGATTTGCTTGAATAGCCAACTTAGGCCAAAAGCCTAAGTTGGGGGTGTGGTGAAAGGAGAAGGAAATCAAGAAGTGTGAGAAATCCCCCATTTTGTGATTTCTTTGAAAAATATTTAACCCCTCCATGTAAAAGATAAAGAAAAAAAAGACCGAAAAAGTTGTAAAATAAAGTAGTGATTATTGCAAAAGAAATGGGGTATCCGATGGTTCATATGAAGTTGAATAATGGGGTGGATTTTGAACATGTTTGAAATGATAAAGAAGAGGAAGAAAATGATATTCAGACCATACTTCATGAAGGTAGAAACCACTAAGCCTAAATGACCATACCTTTACACTCAGCTCTGTTACAAGCCTTGAAAAGACCTTTGTAATCTTGAGTGAACTGAAACGAATGTTGATTGGAAAATAAGGGTAAACCTATGGATGAGGTCATGCATGTGTTCATCTTTGTGAGTGTGATAGTTGTATGTGATTCTGGGGCTTTAAATTGTTGAGAAATTTTGTGTGAATATGGAATCATCTTTGTTGTGAGGGCATTTGAGTACCTTTGTTGAGCTTGAACTTGCATTTGAAGCAAGTATTGTGAACTTGAGCATCTTTGATAATGGTGAGTCACAATTTCAATCTTTGAGTGCACAATTGATCATTATATGAGTGATTTGAACCTTGTTTTGTGCATTTATGTTGAGTCTTATGCAACACTATATGTAGACATCCTTATTGAACTGCTGATTTTGAGTTTTACTTGAGGACAAGCAAAAGTTTAAGTTGGGGGTGTTGATGAGTCCGAGATTTGGACTCATTCAGGGCTTTATTTTGATAGTTTTAGTGTCTCAAATGCCTAACTTATGCCATAAACTGATGTTAAAGCCTTGATTTTCAGGTATGTTGACCAAGGGGAAAAACAAGGACACTAACAAGCAAAAGGAACAAAACAAGCTGAAGAAGTGGAGAAAAGTATTCCTAGTGATCGCCAAGACCATTCGACGAGCCACCGAGTGGCTCTTTAGACCACCTACAACATACCAGCCCTGAGGGAAGAAACCAAGTTGGCGATTGAAATAGGTAGTTGGTGAATCGCCGATCGGTTCCGTGATGACAAAATGGATCGCCCAAAGTTACAGGACTTGAGGATGCAGAGAATCAATGCAAAATGGCGATGGAAGAGTGAAAAGAGCGGATCGCTGAACCACTCGACGAGCCCGACTTACCTCGCCTAATGGTTTTTCAGGCCAAATTTAGGACAACTATAAATTAGATTTTGAATGTAATTTTGGGGAGTTCTCTCCCAGATATTACAGTTCCCATTCTAGACTTAGAGATTTTCTCTAGATTTTTGAGTTCGAATTGTACAATTTTGGAGGATTTGCAAGTGGGATTTTGAATTTCACTCTTGGAAATCATTGTAAAGGCTTGGAGATTCTTACTCAGATCATGACTAATGAATTTGGTAACCATTTCTCTGTTTTTATGATGTGTGGCTAAAACTCAATTCTTGGGGTGTGATTATGTGATTATGGGTTGAATTAGCTTATGTGTTGTTTATTACTAATTTAAATGCTATATTGAAGTGGGTTTAATCATTAGCTATGTTTTTATTTATGAATTGTAGTGCAAATGCAGTTCTAACTTTGAGTTCTTCGCTTGCTTGAGAAAGAGGTTTTTGAACCAAAGCTTTTGATTAATGATTTGTAGGTATTGGGTTGATGTGGGTTCAGCTCCAAAGAATGAATCTCAAACCAAATACTACCCATCTTGCTCGAGAGAGAGAGGATGTATTAAGGTTGTGGGTTGTTCTTATCTGTTAAGCTTGTTGATGTTCTAGAGAAATCACTTGAATCGAAGTAGTTGTTCGAGAGAAAGCTATTTCACTCATAGCCCAACCTACCCCCTGATAGTTAGCTATTTATTAGTAGTTTCAATTACCATATAGCGAAATTTTCCTATAATTGATCACATCCCGATAATTTCTCTCTATATTGTTATTCTATCGTTGTTTGACTGCGTTATAGCTGATAATTGCAAACCAAAACCTCCATTTGACATTTGTTGTCACCCCCTCTTACTTGTTTACTTGTATTTTTTGATAATTTATATTCCTATAACTATTTAGACCACATTTGTACTTCATAACTGAATTTAAACACGTATCGCTCCATGTGGATTTGACCCCAACTCTTCGTTGGGTTTTATATTGTTTGATGATCGTTTGCACCTAGAATTGGATGAGGTGTGCCTGAAACGTTAATCACACGACCCAGGGGTACCCCCTAGATGTAACATGGAATATAGAACCCCAAAGGACTCCATATAAGCCACTTAGCATATAATAACATAAAGTACTAGAATAGTAAAGAGTAAAACAACATTTATGTCCAAAAAGAGTTATTAAAGAAAGGCGAAAGTCTAACTCATGTCTCAACATAGCCATCTATTACAATACGATGAAAGTGGGCCTAGCCCATACATCATGTTCAAAAAGGAAATAATAAATTAAAACTACAATAAGGAAAGTCCGTCCTCGAACCATGAGGACTCACAAGCTCGGAAAAAGTCAAAGTCCAAGCTCTAGACACTAGAATGGAAACCCTGCCTGTCGGACCCAACATTTGGGGAAAATGTAGGAAAGAGTATGTGTTAGTACAAAGATGCGCCAAGTATGAAAACTATGCATCAAAAACATTTAAAACATGGTAAGAATGACAAGTCATTTCATGACATGCAATTTGACAAATAAAATATAATATAAGAGGGTTAGAAAACACAAGTCAAAACATTATGGTCAATGCAAGCTAAATCATCTTTAAGTCTTTGAACACATGAGAGATACGTATTTAAGTAACCTTAGTTCCTTAGTCATCTTGTTGTGGTAGAATTAGCCTTAACTGACATAGAGACCATGTGAGCTAAAACCTGATCACCTGATGTCTCCCACACCAAAAAGGGTTGTTCTACTTGCCTAAGGTAGAACCATGAACATCTAGATTAAGTGGATCCACTAGATAATCAACCTATGGGGGCACATAGTTTAAGGGATAAGGAGATTGCTACTAGAAACTCGACCTCTACTAACGGGAGAGCTTCCATCTCATGAGACTTCTTCTAGAAATTCAGCCTCTACTAATGGGAGATCTTCTATACCAATGTCAATATCCACTCAGTGCTAAGCATAATTTCCAAGGAATAGTATTTTCTTACTTATTCTCATTATCCATGGAAAGACATGTTATCTTGCCAATCCAAGCTAGTTTATTAGGATAGCTCTTATTCATTAATTCAATTAGGTGAGAATAGTATTTCAACCTAAGAATTCTTTCTATGTGAGAAAACCTTTTACATCATGGTTGTAAGTATTTTATGAGAATAATTTTTCAACAACACAACAACAACAACATTGGCACTTCCCTCTC
>JAJOOF010000790.1:0-45924 GCA_029582545.1 Solanum lignicaule
AATTAAACATTATATAAATTGTATGTTTTAATTAAATCTCTTGTATATTTAATTATTTTTTATGTAATATTTTTATAATATTAATTTTAGATATAAAATTTAGCTTTTTTTATAAATTAATTTTTCTATATATGACTTTTAAAAAAAATTAAATTTATGTTAATTCTACTATAAATTATAATTGGATATAACTACAATTAACCTTCACAAAAATTAAAAATGCAAACATAAATTTTTAAACAAATAATTCAATGTACTTAAAAATAAACGAAAAGAATAAACATTCAACAAAGTAGTAATATACATTCACCATGAATTATATATGGTGAATGTTTTAGGAATTTGTTTTATGAAATAAGAAAATATAAATGAAAAAAGAAATAATAATATAATAATGAAGAGAGAGAAAAATATTCTTTTTTGGTGTAAAATTTGGTGCAGTGGGTTGAAGTTGATTACACTAAAAATAGTGCTGACATCAAATTTGGTGTTTGGATTGAAGATGCGCTTTACTTTTATTTTTTTTGTTTCTTATTTATTTTCTTTCTTCATTTTATGTTCCTTTCCTTTTCTTTTTTCCTTTCCTTTTTTGAGTATTTTTTATTATTTTTCTTTCTTTTTCATCCACTCTTCCCTTGAATTATAATATTATTTATTTTTCACCCCAATTTAATTTCATGTTTTTGATCATTCTATGTTTTGTTTTTATTTTTTCTCATTTCATTTTTTTTTATGTTTTTTTTTTGCATTTGCTTCAGTTTGTAACGATACTATCACAATATATCTATAAACTTTCATGGTATCATTGATGTATGCTTCAATATTTTGGTGAGACTTCCATGATATTATCACAATATATCTATATACTAACATGGTATCACTTGATTTGCTTTAGTTCGTAATGATACCACTACAGTATATCTACATATTGTCATTTGATATGATTTCAATCCTACAAAGACACCAGCATGATACCATTATATACTATATGGTATCATTAAAGATTGTTTCATATAATTAGTAACACTCATCAGATCATCAGATCATGTATGATACCTTTCGACACCCAATTTTGGCCTAACATTTTTAAAATTTGTAACTTTTAAGATTTATTTATTTAATAGTTCAAAATAAATTTTTTTATAATTTTAAATAAATTTATCGATAACTATCCTTATTTATCAAAATTTAGGATTTTTCTTTTATCAGTTAATTTTTAAATTGCATTTTTATATGTCATTAGTTACGTTCATTATATTTTTTTTAATATTCATTTTATTTGTTATATTTGTTAATATTCATTTTGATATTTTGCACAGTTTAGAAATTCATTCAAGTACGAATATTTTATTTAACCAATAATTTTGGGTCATAATGTCAAGCCCACAATTTGAGCCCATTATAAAATTATTTCCTATATAAGTTTTGATTAGGTTAAAAAATAAAGGGGGTGGGGAATTATTTTTTAGAAGGGGGTAAAAATTTCCTAAATGGCAAAAAACCCTAAAATTTATTCCTATCTTCCCAAATAGCCGCCACCCAAAAAAAAAAAAGATCTCCCTCACACACCCATTTTACTCTTCTTCTCTAACCACACCAACCAGAAACGCCACCTTAAACCAGCCCCCACTTCCACCAACAACCATCACCAAATCACCACAAATTGGACCCAAAACCCCAACGATTCTCCCTTTCCGGCAGACCAGCGAATTGTTGATCAACTTAGGAGATTGAACAAGCTATATGGTGTGAGTTAGTTGAAGTTGTTAGGAAAGTTCTAGAAGCTTCTATTGTTAGTTAAGAAAGTAGTTACAATACTATAGTCTATAAATAGATATTGAACTACAATGTAAAGGCTAACTTTCAATATAACAGAAAATTCATTGAACTCAATACGATGCTCTCTTCTCTTCTCTTCTCTTCTATTCTGTTCTTCTCTCTGTAATTCTGTATGTTCTCAACCTCCATTAATGGAGTTTTCATGGTATCAGATCCCTTGATCGAACACTAATTCCGCTGTAGCTCTTACCACTGGATGCTCAAAGTTCATCCCTGTTCAAATGTGACTTACAAGGAAGCATCAAAGGTCAAATTCAGCTGCAATCTAGATTCTACAAATGGCAATTGAATAAACTACTGAAGGTACAAGTGCTGGGATTACAACCATGGCTTCATTCCCAGTAATCGACCACAATCATCCATTATTTCTTTAACACACAGACACTCCAGGTAGCTCTTTGATCTCTCTTCAATTAACTGGATCTGAGAACTATGTACTGTGGAGTAGATCGTTTAGGATTGAACTTGTAGGACGCAACAAGTTAGGATTTGTTGATGGAAGATTTCCTAAATATATGTTCGAACCTGTGTTACATGATCAGTGGGAAAAATGTAATACTGTAGTTTTGTCCTGGATAATGAATGTTGTTCGACCTGGACTTCTAAGTTCAGTTGTCTATGTATCTATTGCTCGTAAGGTATGGCTGGATCTGAGAGAAAGGTTCGATACAGTAAACGCATCTAGGATATTTCATTTACATAGAGAGATTCACACTCTGACTCAAGGTACAATGACAATTGCCGACTACTTCTCCAAACTAAGAGACCTCTGGGATGAGTATGATGCTTTCATGCCCTGTCCCTCATGTCCTTGTCCAGAATCAAGGAAGTTTGGTGAACATTGTGAGTATCAGAGACTTCTTCAGTTTCTTGTGGGTCTGAATGAGTCCTATTCACCACCTAGAAGTCAAATTCTCATGATGAGTCCTATCCCTACCTTGAACAAAGCTTATGCTCTTCTTATGGACCAAGAGTGTCAGAGAAGTCTAGTGAATTCTAGTTCAATTAACTCAGGACCTGGTGCAATTGAAGGCACAATCATGTACAGTAATAGGAATTCAAACTCTCACACTGGCTCAAGCACATTCAAAGGAGGAGGTTCTGGTAATATCTTAGGTGCAAGTGGAAGTTACAACAGTAGTGGTGTAAGCTCATCTGGTAGTTACAAGAATAAGAGGCATTTGTTGCAACATGATCACTGTGGTTGCAAGGGTCACTCTAAGGAACAATGTTACAAAATTATTGGATATCCAACTAATTTTAAGTCAAAGAGGAAAGGCCAGACTACTGGAGCTTATGCTAATCAGGTTGATACACCTCTCAGCATTGAGTCAAGAACTTCTTCAACTGCAGCTCAAACTTCTGGAGGATTTATCACTCAGGACCAGTATCAACAAATTCTCCAGCTATTATCCAAGAATGGAGCTGATAGCACAGTAGAATCTTCTGCCAAGGTGGCCTCTGTAGATGCAGGTATACATACTTCTGCTCTTTTGTGTTCATATGATGCAGGTGAATGGGTAGTAGACACTGGAGCTACTCATCACATCACCTCAAATCTTGACACATTAGACACTAGTACTGTATCTATTACTGATGCACACAATAAGGTTTATCTGCCTAATGGTAACACTACTAATGTCTCTCATATTGGTAGCACATGCCTGTTTACAAACCAGCTTGTACCAAATGTATTATTCCTGCCTGACTTCAGAGTTAACTTACTATCAGTGTCCAAGATCACTAAGGAGCTTAATTGCATGGTAGCATTCTTTCCTGACTGCTGTGTGTTTCAGGATCTCTCAAATGGTCAGGTGAAGGGGATTGGTAAGGAACAACATGGACTCTACATACTAAAAAGTGGACCAACTCAAGCTCCAAAGAAGCTGGTGAATAGTAGTAGAAGTTCTAGTAAAACAAACTCTGTAAAGAATGTTACTAAGTCAACTGATGTACCTGTTACTTCTGACTCAGTTGATGTATGTCACAAGAGGTTAGGACATGCACCTCTTGACATAATAAAGAGACATGAGTTTCTTAGGACTTTAGGAGGAAAAGATCACTCTCATTGCACAGTGTGTCCTGTTGCTAAGCACACAAAACTTCCATTTCCTTTAAGCACTACTATGTCCAATTCTGTTTTTGAATTGTTGCACTGTGATATATGGGGACCCTACAGAGTTCCCACTTATAATGGAAAAAGTTTTTTTTGGTACAGTTGTAGATGACTTCAGTAGATATACTTGGATGTTTTTTGATAAACTCCAAAGCTGACACCATAGTTGTCCTTAAACAGTTCCTTACTAAAGTTAATAATGTGTTCTCCACAAGTGTTAAAACTTTGAGAACAAACAATGGCTCTGAGTTCTTGAGTCACAACTTTTAGGCTACTGTACTAAGTGAACTTGGCATTGCCACCAATCCTCTTGTGTGTATAACCCTCAACAGAATAAGGTAGTTAAGAGGAAACACATGAACATTCTGAATATAGCTAGGTCCATCAGATTTCAAGCTGCTATCCCCCTCAGGTATTGGGTGAGTGTGTGTCTACTGCTGTTTATATTTTGAACAGGCTTCCTTCAAGGTTACTTGGGTTTCAGTCTCCATATGAGAAACTATATATGCATCCTCCATCCTTGTCTCATCTCAGGGTGTTTGTGTTATACTGCATGTCCTAGAGTATTGGATAAATTCTCCTCTAGAGCCATCTCTGTTGTGTTTATGGGGTATTCTTCAACACAGAAAGGGTATATCTTATTTGATCTCCATGCTCATTCATTTTTTGTAAGCAGACATGTGGTCTTCCAAGAACACATATTTCCTTTCAAGCATGTACAAGAATCATCCAATCCTATATTTCCAGTTCTGGACCTACTGATGCCCCCTGATGACACTGTATGTGTCCTACTAGCTGATGATTGTGTCCCACCAACTGATAGTTCTGTCACTATTGCACCTTGTCCAGTATCTCCAGTTCAGTCACCACTGGTTGCTCTACCTGTTCCCACCAGAAAATCTAGCAGAACCAGCAAGCCTCCTCTATGGCTGCAAGATTTTGTTACTCAACCCAAAGGCAATACATGTTCCTATCCTATTGCTGATCAACTTACATATTCACATTTATCTCAGTCCTATCAACATGTCCTTCAAGCATACTTAGCTCTGTGTGAGCCTGTGTCTTTTCAACAGGCTGCTGCTGATCCTGCTTGGGTCAAGGCAATGCAGTTAGAGATTGATGTATTAGAAAGAAATCACACATGGAGTATTATGGATTACCCCCTGGATAGAGGCTTATTGGGTGTAGTGGATTTACAAAATCAAATACCTTTCCTCAGGTGCTGTGGAAAGGTTTAAAGCAAGATTGGTTGGACAGGGGTTCAGTCAAAAGGAAGGTCTTGACTATGGAGAGACTTTCAGTCATGTTGCCAAGATAGTGACTGTTAGATCTATTATGGCTCTTGCAGCATCTAAAGGTTGGTATATCTATCAGATGGATGTTCATAATGCCTTCCTTAATGGTGATCTTCTTGAGGAGGTCTATATGGTTATTCCTAGTGGGTTTGCCAGGGGGAGACTCACAAGGTCTGCAAACTACATAAGTCCTTATATGGACTTAAGCAGGCACCAATGCAATGGAATATGAAGCTGACAGAAGCCTTGGTAGATTTTGGGCTCAAGCAGAGTCATTATGACTATTCATTATATACTAAGCACACTGAAAATGACATTGTTGTGGTATTGGTTTATGTAGATGATCTGCTTATAATTGGGAATAATCAACAGCTCTTATGCAACACTAGACTGGATATTCAGAAAAAGTTCAAAATGAAAGATTTGGGTGAGTTAAAATTCTTTTTGGGAATTGAGTTCTCCAGGTCCAACAAAGACATACTCATGTCACAAAGAAAGTATGCATTAGAATTGATATCTGAGTCTGGCCTAGGGGGAGCAAAACTAGCCTGTACAAGTCTTGAGTCAATTCATTCATTGTCCTAAACAGTCACACATGAATGCAGCTCTTAAAGTAGTTAGATACATCAAAGAAGCACCTGGATTAGGTTTGTTAATGCCTATAGGAGACCTTTCTAAACTTACAACTTATTGTGACTTTGACTGGGGAGCATGTATGGAAACTAGGAGATCAGTTACAAGATACTTGGTTAAATTTGGAGAAGGACTTGTTTCTTGGAAATCAAAGAAACAAGAGATAATTTCAAGGAGCTCAGCTGAAGCTGAGTTCAGGAGCATGGTAGCTTGTACATCTGAAATAACTTGGTTGATAGGACTATACAAAGAGTTGGGGATCAAGATAACCACACCAGTGAATATGATTTGTGATAGCAAGGCAACCATCTAGATTGCAGCTAACCCAATCTTTCATGAGAGAAAAAAACACTTTGACATTGATTGTCTCTTTGTTCAAAAAAGAATTTGCCAAGGCACGTTGAAAACTCAACACATAAACACTAAGGACCAACTGGATGATCTACTAAATAAAAGTCTGGGCAAGATGCAACACACCAACTTGTTGAGCAAATTTGGAATGAAGAATGTATTTCAACCATAAAGCTTGAGGGGGAATGTTGATCAACTTAGGAGATTGAACAAGCTATATGGTGTGAGTTAGTTGAAGTTGTTAGGAAAGTTCTAGAAGCTTCTATAGTTAGTTAAGAAAGTAGTTACAATACTATAGTCTATAAATGGATATTGAACTACAATGTAAAGACAAACTTTCAATGTAACAGAAAATTCATTGAACTCAATACGATGCTCTCTTCTCTTCTCTTCTATTATGTTCTTCTCTCTGTAATTTTGTTTGTTCTCAACCTCCATTAATGGAGTTTTCACAAACCAAACCCAAAACCCCTTCGTTTTTCTCCATTTTCCGGTGAAAAAGTCACTCGAAATGACCCCAAAAACCCAGCAACCAATGTTGCTGTAACGCGACCAAAACCCATTACCACCGAACAACCGGTGTCTTCCTTTTCCTGTTGCCATTTTCGACGAAACAACAACCGAAAACAACCTCAAACCTTCACCTCACGCCAGACCCACAACAACCAGACCAAACCCCTCTTCGAATTCTCCCTCTTCCGGTGAAATAGTCACCGGATATGACACCAAAACGCGTCCAGTCCCTTTCCCTCTTTCCCCTTCACGATTTTTTCCTTTAATTTGCAGGGATCCCGTCGTCCGGCGTGGCTCCATCTCCGGTACGTAGCAACAACATACCAGCGAGCATCGGAACCTGAGGCGCCATCTCCGGCAAGCTTCGAGCTCGAACCACAAATCCACCAGCGAACCGGCGTGGCCTCCATTCCTTCCTCTTCGTAATCTCTAAGTCACTGTTCAAGATTCTCCGGTAAACTTTGTTCATTGCTTTGTTTGGTTCATATTCGTTTGTATTTTAATTAATATTATGTTAGTCTCTGGCTGTTTCGTTGCTCTCTCTGTTTGCAGATTACTTTCTCTAGGACTAAATCCATTTTATTTACTTGTTTTTTTCTTTCTAATTTTGATTAGTATAATAATATTTAATTGTTAATGCTCTGTTATGCACTAAATTTATCCATTTTTATTATCGTACATAATTAGTTTAATAGTTGTGTTCCATGTTGAGTGGATTCCTTTTATTATTATTATTTATTCTATTATGTTGTTATATTAAGGTATTTGGGTTATTTTTCTTTTAGCTATTTTATCGATTTTGTCGGAATGTTGTATTTTAGTGGATTTACTTCATTTAATGATTCATCTCTTTACTTATTTATTTATATATAATATATATATGTTGCTGCCAGGTTGTTATCTCAATTGTTTTATTAACAATTTTATGTTTAGTTTGATCTTTTGGCAGTATTTTATTTATAATTTGTTTTGTTATTCTCCTTGGTTTGAATGTTATTTATTATTTTTGATTCGTTTAATATTCATATGTTTCTTTTTATGTTAAAATTGGCCAATGAAAAATCTCTCCGTCAGTTTTGGAGGCCTTCCCAATGTTAAAAGACGGAAATTTAGTTTATATTTGTATTTTGTTTGTTAAAATTGGCCGATGAAGAAATTACCGTTGATTTCCAAGGCCTCCCATGCTAATAAGACGGATTTAATTTTAAGTTATTTATTTAATTTATTTTTATTCATATTTATTTATTACTAACACTTTTACTAAGTGTCTTTATAGGTACCACGAAGCTGCTTCCCATTGAAGTTATTCGAATGAAGTTCGAACAATATTCTTTATTCATTATTTTGTATTATTCACGTTAGGCAAACTTTATGCCGTGTCTTATATTATTGTTTTGTTTTATTACTTGTGTATATTACATGTTTATTAGACTTGTATATTTGTTTTTTATCTCCTCCTCAATTTGAAAAAAATGAACTCAGTTGGGTCCCACAATTGTGGATTTCGAAGGATGCCTAACACCTTCCCTTCAGAATAACCTGAACCCCTTACTTAGAATCTAATGGTTTCGTAGATATTTTTAATTGGTTTCCTAGTTTTTCCTAAAATTAGGTGGCGACTCCTTTAAAACTCTTGTTTATTCTTAAAATTCTTTTAAAATTGAATTAATTGATTATTTTTTGAGTCACCATGACGTTTCTTCTTATTTGAATAAAGTAGGGATGTAAACAATACCATCACAATATGTGAATATACTGTCGTGGTAGCACTAAGGTTTCTTTCCTTCATTCATTCACAATACTACATAAATATATATATACACACTAGTTTTCTGACACGTGTATTGCACGTGATTACCAATTCCAAAAATATGTGTTATGGTAAATAGTATTGCTTATTTAAGCGAAAATTTGGATAATAAGCTTAGCAAATAATATTTTTGCAGATTCTTTTGTGAATGTTCAATGTGGATTGTCATATATTTATCTCTTATTCACACAAACCTATGAAAATGATTAATGAATTTTTTTTTAGTTAAATGCAATTATGTATATATTTATTTCAGTTTGATTAGGTTCAATCATGTAATTAGTCTTATCTCACTAATATTACCTTATAACAATATTTGTTTTGTATTTTTCTTGTCATCTAACCAGATGTGCTTTGCATGTGTATTCTACGTTAAATTGTTTAGATGTCATATGAACATGTGAAGAGAACAACTACATTTTATATATTCACATATTTTCACATTTGTTGTGAGTTTTTTAAAAAAATAGAACTCGAAACATTTTAAAATAATTTATTTTCAAGTTAGAAGATCTCGTTAACTTGATAATATATTTCTGACATATATAATACTTTAATTTAAATACAAATACCTACCCAAATATAAATATATATTTGCATTAATGAAAAGATTTATCTCATAAAATTAGCTATTAAATAAATAATAAAAATTAAAATAATACAAACTTCAATTGGTGTTATTACAAGTCATATGAACTTTTCTTCGTCTAAAATACTGAAATATTAAGAAATAGTAAATAAGTAAAACAAAAGGGCAATGTTTATATAGTAATAACTATTTCGAATCAAACTTCCCTGGAGTCTAAATCACATAAGTAACATTGATAAATAAAGTCATTCTTTTGTCTTAAGCATAAAAAATAAATCGTGACAATTCTCTAAATTTTGAAAAAAGATATTCAGAAGCACTTATCTACATCACAAGAGAAATTGTTAACAAAAACAAATGAATTTAGACTACATCATGTTAACTTCATATATTGGAACAGTACATACTAATGTGTATATTAAGCAAAAAATAATTATCATATCATCAAAATTATATTATTTTCCTCAAGTACTCGAGGTTATGAAATATACCCTCTTAGGATAAAACGACTTACTTCATTAGAATAGTGGTACCTCATATTCCGCTAAACTTCGAACTCACTCAAACGACAATAAATTACACAAAAAAATTTTAAATGCAAGAAGAAGAAGAGTAGAAGATTAGAAATAATTGTGGTTGAAAAATGAGAGGAAATCCCTCTATTTATAGTCAACAAAGGGTAGTATGAACAAATGTTTTTTTGTGTCTTATCTGAAAGATCATGGCTTTTCCGAGAAATCACAACACTTTGGAAAAGTCACAACTTATTGAAAAAGTCACAACTCTTTGGAAAAGTTACAACTCTTTGAAAAAGTCACAACTTATTGAAAAAGTCGCAAATCTTTGAAAAAGTCACAACTCATCGAAAAATCTCAAGCCTTTGAAAAAAGTCTGTAACACCATGTATTCGAAATAGACCAAATAACAGCTTTTCAGGAGTTACATGTGCAATCCACGAAGGCCCAACCACGGACTGTGGGTCGAGCCACGAGCCGTAGGTAGGCACGTGGAGAGGGCCACCAAAAATTTATCTAGGCCATGGACCACGGTGGGACCGTAGATGGGACAACGCCCCATTGTCCAGCAGCCGTAGGTCCAGGCAAAGTCTCTGACAATGGACCACGAGTGTGCAGGACGAACCGTTGGTCCATCCACGGTCCGTCGGTGGTGACCGTGGGTCAGGGCTGACAGTTAAGTTTCAGGGGTAGTTGGGTTTTTTCCTAATTAATTAGTCCCTATACTATGTATTTTTGTCTAAGTTTAGGACTCCTATATAAGCCTTCTACCCCCAAATTCACCCCATTTAATTCATTCTTCCAAATTCCCAAAAGAAAATCAACTCTTCTCAAATACTCTCTCTCTAGAAACTTGAAGAAGAAGAAGGATTCATCTAGGGTTTCAAGCTAAGGGCCAAATTCCTCCATTGAAGGCTAGAATTTGGAGTCAAGGTATGATGATTTTCATCCATGGATTCTTTCCATCCATGGAGTTCCCAAATTCTCTATTTCAAAAGGTAGAATTCCCCAATTAGCTAGGGTTTTCTTCAATTAGCATGAGTTCTTATCATTGTTGATTTAAATGCTTTAATTATGATCTTCTATACATGAATTGATGAATTGCAATGCTTTTACGATGAATCCCCCTATGAACCCATGTGATCCCTATGTTTTCAAGTTATGAACCCTAAGTTGAGGGATTTTGATCTTAAAGGAAAAGTTTTATGAAATTGGGCATGTATTACTATTTTTACATGAACTTATGAAGAAATTTATATCTAACCTATGTTTTCTAAGTATTGAAGATTGAAAGTAGGTTTTGGCCTCAAGGAAGTAAATTATGGACTAATGCATCTTCTTATGAAATCTATGCAATTGTTTTAAGAATTCTTTGAGAGTAAAGTATTTGAATGACGATGTTGTTGTTGTGTTGTTGAAAGGAAATTCTCATAAACATAACTAGCATGATGTGAAACGTTTTCTCACATAGAAAGAATTCTTAGGTGGAAAGACTTTCTCACCTAATTGAATAAAAGATAAGGAGCTATCTTAATGAAAGTAGCTTGAATTGGTAGTCCAAGGGCACCTATTCATGAGTAATGAAGTCAAGTAAGAAATGACTATTTTGTGGAAATTTATGCTTAGCACCAAGTGGATATTGAATATGAGATGGAAGCTTTCACATAGTAGAATCCGGACTTCCAATCTAATCTCATGAGATGGGAGCTCTCACGTAGTAGAGTCCGGGTTCCTAGTAGAAATCTTCTTATCCCATAACTATGTGCCCACATAGGTTAATTAGCTAGTGGATCCAGTTAAGCTAGAAGTTCAAGGTTCTACCTTAGGCAAGTAGAACACCTATTTTTAGTGTGGGGTAGAAACCGGATTCCATGTTATAGCTCACATGGTCTCAATACTGGTTAAGGCTATTTCCCACAACAAGATTGATAATGAACTAAGACATGCTCAATGAAGTATCTTTTAGTGTTCAAAGGTTTTAAAGATGATGCTAGCTTGCATTGAAGATGATGTTATGACTTTGTTTTCCAACTCTCTTTTATGATGATTTAGCTTTGTTAAATTGCACGTCATGAAATGAATGTCACTTTTAGCATGTTTTAAATGTTTTTACGCATGACTATCATACTTGGTACATTATTTTGTACTTAACACATACTCTTGCCTACATTTTCCCCTACATCCGACAGACAAGTTTCCAAGTCTCGTGGCTAGTTGTTGAGTTCGTGATTTTCCCGAGCTTTGGTAGTCCTCATGCTTCGAGGATGGAGTTATTGTTTTAGTTTCTTTCTTGTATTTCCCTTTTGGACATGATGTATGGGTTAGGCCCAATTTCATTCTATTGTATTAGATGGTTATGTTGAGTCAAGAGTCTAGACTTCCGCTTTTCGCTTTATAAAATGTTTTGGACTTGGACTATTATTTTACCCTTATTTTTCTATTTCTTATGTTATGAAGACTAAGTGGCTTGTATGGACTCCTTCGGGGTTCTGTACAAATTATTACATCTAGGGGGTGTCCCTAGGTCGTGACAAACTTGGTAATCAGAGCACATGGTTTAGAATGGTCCTAGGATGTCTCATAAGCCACATCTAAGTTTTGTTCATGAGTGTGAAGCGCGCCACATTTATGAATGAGAGGTTACAAGATGATTAAGAAACTCCACTTCATTCATTACTCTTAAGTCGTGCGATATAGTTTAACTCTACAAGGTCTCTCTCCTAATCCTTATCCTATGTTCTTCAGGATATGGCTACCCGAAGAGCTTGTGCTTGAAAGAATGCGAGGGAGAATGCGGAACAAGAAGCTCCTCCTCAAGTTCCTCAAGATTTGGTCGATCTTTTGGCCGAGCATATTTCTAATGCAGAGTTTAGGGCTGCTTTTCAAGTGTTTCATCAAACAGTTACGACCCAAGCTAATAGGGAGGTTGTGGTTCCTGCAATCTCAAATGTGAATTCGACGGCATCACGAGTGAGGGACTTCACAAGGATGAACCCTCTGGAGTTTCATGGTTCTAAAGTTGAGGAAGGTCTTCAACAGTTTATTGATGAGGTCTATAATATTTTGATGATCATGGGAGTTACGCCAGTGGAAAAGGCAGAGTTGTCCGCTTACCAATTGAAAGGTGTGACTTAAGTGTGGTATAACCAATGGAAAGAAGGGAGACCGGAAGATGCGAGTCCTCTTGATTGAGAGAAGTTTAAGGCCGCATTTCTTGATAGATTCTTTCCCCTTGAGATGAGGGAAGCTAAGGTGCTAGAGTTTATTAACCTACGACAAGGGGGTATAAGTGTGAGGGAATATGCTCTAAATTTCACTCAATTGTCTAAGTATGTTCTATCAATGGTTGTAGATTCAAGGGCTAGAATAAGTAAGTTTGTATCAGGTGTGTCTGAAATGGTGGTCAAGGAGTGCCGAACCACAATGCTCATTCATGATATGGACATCTCTCATCTCATGGTGCATACACAACAAATTGAGGAGGAGAAACTGAAGGAAAATTCTAGGGAGGCCAAAAGGGCTAAGACCGGTGATGGTAATTTCTCTAACACAAGGTCCGATGGACAAGGTCGTCCAAGATTCTGACAAAGGTTTTCCGGTCAAGGTTCCTCCAATGCTCCTCAAAATTTCAACCAAGATAGTGTGTCTAACCCTAAGCCTTAAGGAGGTAATTGTAGTGGATCTTCATTGCCTAGGTCTAATTGCACTAAGTGTTGAAGAAAGCATGATGGTAAGTGCCTAGTCGACTCGGATGGTTGTGGTAAAAGTGGTAACAAAATGAAGGATTGCCCGATGCTTACGGCTAAAGGGAGTGAGGGCAAGCAAGCTCCTCCTAGTGGTTCGAATTCCAATGCTCCCAAGCAAAACCGCTTCTATGCTCTCCAATCCTAAGGTGAAAAAGAGAGTTCTCTGGACGTGGTCACCGGTATGTTAAAATATTTCCAAATAGATGTATATGCTTTGTTGGATCCCGATGCTACTTTGTCCTTTGTGACACCTTATGTGGCCATAAGGTTTGATGTGCTCCCCGATGTGCTGTTAGAACGTTTTCTGTCTCTACTCCTATTGGTGATTCTATTGTGGCTAAGAGGGTCTATTAAGATGTCCCGTTTCCTTGTCCCATAGATTTACTCTTGTTGACTTGGTAGAGCTTGATATGTTAGGCTTTGATGTTTTCTTTGGTATGGATTGGTTGCATTCTTGTTATGCTTCTATTGATTGTAGGACTCGAGTAGTCAAGTTTCAGTTTCCAAATGAGTCTATCCTAGAGTGGTAGGGGGGAAATTCTATGCCTAAGGGTCAGTTTGTCTCTTGTCTAAAATCTAGAAATATGATTTTGAAGGGTTGCATTTACCATCTTGTTAGGGTTAGGGATGTAAATTCTAAAACCCCTACTCTCGAGTAGGTCCTTGTTGTCAATGAGTTTCCGAAAGTGTTCCCAGATGACTTACCTAGTATTCCTCCCGAGCGAGAAATAGACTTCGGTATTGACCTTCTCCCAGTTACACAACCTATCTCTATTCCTCCTTACCGTATGGCTCTGGCAGAACTTAAGGAGTTGAAAGAACAGTTAAAGGACTTGTTGGATAAGGGTTTCATCCGATCGAGTATCTCTCCATGTGGTGCTCCAGTTTTGTTCGTTAGAAATAAGGATAGTTCTCTCTGAATGTGCATTGATTATAGACACTTGAACAAGGTTACTATTAAGAGAAAGTACCCTCTCCCAAGGATAGATGATTTATTCTACCAACTTCAAGGGGAAAGCTATTTCTCTAAGATTGATCTTCGATCAGGGTATCACCAACTGAGGGTGAAAGATGATGACATTCCGAAGACAACTTTTCAAACTCAGTATGGTCATTATAAGGTTTTTGTAATGTCATTTGAGTTGACTAATGCTCCGATGGTGTTTATAGACTTGATGAATAAAGTGTTTAGACAGTACCTTGACATGTTTGTAATTGTGTTCATTGATGATATTTTGATCTACTCACGGAGTGAGGATGATCATATTGATTATTTGAGGATCGTGTTGCAAATTATTAAGGACCAACAACTTTTTGCAAAGTTTATCAAGTGTGAATTTTGGTTAAGGTCCATAGCTTTCGTTGGTCATATTGTGTCAAACAAGGGTATTGAGGTAGATCCTAAGAAGACAGATGCAGTCAAGAGTTGGCCTAGACCTCTAACTCCCTCGGATATTAGATTTTTCTTGGGTTTGGTCGGTTACTATAGGAGGTTTGTTGAGGGATTTTCTTCCATAGTTTCTTTTTTGACGGCTTTGACTCAAAAGAAGGCTAAGTTCATATGGTCGGAAGCCTGTGAGAAAAGTTTCCAAGAGTTGAAAGATAGGCTTACTTTTGCTCTGGTGTTGACCTTATCGGAAGGTACATATGGTGTTGTGGTGTATTATGATGCCTCTAGAGTTGGGTTGGGATGTGTGCTTATGCAAAATGGTAAAGTGATTGCCTATTCTTCAAGGCACCTTAAAGTCCATGAGAAGAATTATCCTACCCATGACCTTGAGTGAGCGGCAGTTTTTTTGCCTTAAAGATTTGGAGGCATTATTTGTATGTAGTACATGTAGATGTGTTTATCGATCACAAGAGCTTGCAATACGTGTTTAGTCAAAAGGACTCGAATCTTCGCCAAATAAGGTGACTAGAACTATTGAAGGACTATGACATGAGTGCTCTCTATCACCCCAGTAAAGCAAATGTGGTGGCGGATGCTCTTAGTCAATTATCGGTGGGTAGTGTTTCTCATGTAGAGGATGAAAAGAAGGAGTTGGTTCAGTATGTTCATAGGTTGGCCCGATTAAGTGTTCAATTAGTGGACTCCACCAAGGGTGGTGTCATGGTCCATAATGGGTCCAAATCGTTCTTTGTGATGGATCTGAAGGCTAAGCAAGATCTTGGTCCAATCTTGTTAGAATTGAAAGAGGCGTCACCAAGATGTACGATGATTTACGGGAATTCTATTGGTGGAATGGGATGAAGAAAGATATTGCGGAATTTATGACCAAGTGTCCTAATTTCCAACAAGTGAAAGTTGAGCACCAAAGACCGTGAGGTTTGTCCCAAGACATTGCTATTCCTACTTGGAAGTGGGAGGACTTGAATATGGACTTTATAGTATGGTTGCCACACACCCGACAACAACATGATTCTATTTGGGTGATAGTAGATCGGATGACGAAATCTGCTTATTTCCTTCCCATCAAAGTGTCTTACTGGGCGGAGGACTATGACAAGTTGTACTCAAGAGATAAGGCTACATGGAGTGCCTTTGTCCATTATTTCTGATCATGGTACCCAATTCACTTCTCAGTTTCGGAAGTCATTCTAAAAGGGACTTGGCACTAAGGTTAAGCTTAGCACGACTTTTCATCCCCAAATCGATGGGCAAACAGAGCGTACGATTCAGACTTTGGAGGGTATGTTAAGGGCTTGTTTGATCGATTTTAAGGGTAATTGGAATGACCATTTGCCATTGATTAAGTTTTCTTACAATAACAATTATCACTCAAGTATTGGTGTGGCTCCATTTGAGGCCTTATCTGGTAGGAGGTGTATATCTCCCATAGGTTGGTTTGAGGTGGGTGAAGTTTTCCTAATAGGTCCCGAGCTAGTTCATGAGGCTATTGAGAAAGTTTGGCTCATTAGAGATAGGTTGAGAACGACTCAAAGTTGGCAAAAGTCTTACGCCGATGTGAGAAGAAGGGATCTAGAGTTTGAGGTCGACGATTGGGTTTACTTGAAAATCTCACCCATGAAGGGTGTAATGAGGTTTGGTAAGAAGGGGAAGCTTAGTCCCTGATATGTAGGCCCATATCAGATTTTGAGGTGTGTGGGTAAGGTTGCTTATGAGTTAGATTTGCCAAATGAGTTGGCAACCATGCATCCCGTTTTCCACGTCTCTATGCTTAAGAAGTGTGTTTGAGATCCGACATTCATAGTTTCCCCTTATAGGGTTAGGGGTTGATAAGAGCCTCTCATATGAGGATGTTTCGGTTGAGATTCTAGACCGGCAAGTTATGAGATTGAGAAACAATGAAATAGCTTCCGTGAAGGTTTTGTAGAGGAATCAATTAGTTGAGGGTGCTACTTGGGAGGCCGAGGCTGATATGATGTCCCGATATCCTCATCTGTTTCCTTCTACTCCTACTCTAGCTTGAGGTAATGGGTTCCTCTTGGTTTGTTCTATGTCATTGGGAATCATGTGTGTTTTATGTGTTTCCATGATTTCCTTATGATTATGCATGTTCATGAAAACTTGTGTTTTGAAAGAAAATGAGTTTATATGACTGATTTTCCTCATGTTGTTGTGCATTGAGTATGAGTTTCCTAAATACTTCATGAGATGAATTGATGAACATGCATTAGCTATGCTTTTTGAGAGTAAATTATATAGAGGCTCCATGAGATTGTGTTGAGCATCCTTTTAGCTTGGAGAAGGTAGTTCCACCTTGAACATAAGAAATTTTGAGAATTCATGCATATTGGGTTGCTAGATGTAGTTCTTACTTCCTTATGTAGCATTTAAGTATGTTGTGTTTGGAGTTGATGTTTCCTCCTTATTTATGTGCATTGCATGCATAAGGGGCTGATAGAGTTAGTTCACCCCTCTTATGATGTTTTGAGAACGTCATAGCTTGGAGACGATAGTTCCTCTTTGGTTGTACGAATTGCATCGTTAGGTTGGGTTGTTAGTTCCCCTCTTACTCTTTTTAGAATTAGTTTAAATCTCATTCAAGGACGAATGATCCCAAGGGGGAGATATTGTAACACCCGTATTCAAAATAGACCAAATAACATCTTTTCAGGATTGACAGGTGCCATCCACGAGGGCCCAACCACGGGTCGTGGGTCGAGCCACGAGCCGTAGGTGGGCCCATGGAGAGGGCCACCCAAAATTTGTCTAGGCCATGGACTACGGTGGGACCACACCCCATGGTTCAATAGCTGTAGGTCCAGGCAAAAGTCTCTGACCATGGACTAAGAGTGTGCAGGACGGACCGTTGGTCCATCCACAGTCCATCAATGGTGAGTCGTGGGTCAGGGCTGGCAGTTAAGTTTCAGGGGTAGTTGGGTTTTTTCCTAATTAATTAGTCCATGTACTATGCCGTTTTTTCTAAGTTTAGGACCCCTATATAAGCCTTTTACCCCCAAATTCACCCCATTTAATTCATTCTTCCAAATTCCCAAAAGAAAACCAACTCCTCTAAAATATTCTTTCTCTAGAAACTTGAAGAAGAAGAAGGATTCATCTAGGGTTTCAAGATTAGGGCCAAATTCCTCCATTGAAGGGTAGCATTTGGAGTCAAGGTATGATGATTTTCATCCATGGATTCCTTTAATCCATGGAGTTCCCAAATTCCTTTATTTCAAAAGGCAGAATTCCCCAATTAGCTAGGGTTTTCATCAATTAGCATGGGTTTTTATCATTGTTGATTTAAATGCTTTAATTATGATCTTCTATGCATGAATTGATGAAATGCAATGCTTTTATGATGAATTCCCTTATGAACCCATGTGATCCCTATGTTTTCAAGTTATGAACCCTAAGTAGAGGAATTTTGATCATAAAGGAAGAGTTTTATGAAATTGATCATGTATTACTAGTTTTACAAGAATTTATGAAGAAATCCATATCAAACCTATGTTTTCTAAGTATTGAAGATTGAAAGTAGGTTTTGGCCTCAAGGAGGTAAATTACGGACTTATGCATCTTCCTATGAAATCTATGCAATTGTTTTAAGAATGCTTTGAGAGTAAAGAATTTCAATGATGATGTTGTTGTTGTGTTGTTGAAAGGACATTCTCATAAACATAACTAGCATGATGTGAAACGTTTTCTCACATAGAAATGATTGTTAGGTTGAAATGCTTTCTCACCTAATTGAATCAAAGACAAGGAGCTATCTTAATGAAAGTAGCTTGAATTGGTAGTCCAAGGGCACCTTTTCATGTGTAATGAAGCCAAGTAAGAAATGATTGTTCCATGAGAATATATGCTTAGCACCGAGTGAATATTGAATATGAGATGGAAGCTTTCACGTAGTAGAGTCTGGGCTTCCAATGTAATCTCATGAGATGGGAGCTCTCACGTAGTAGAGTCCGGGTTCCTATTGGAAATCTCCTTATCCCATAACTATGTGCCCACATAGGTTGATTAGCTAGTGGAGCCACTTAATCTAGAAGTTCAAGGTTCTACCTTAGAAAAGTAGAACACCTCTTTTCGGTGTGGGGTAGACACCGGATTCCATGTTATAGCTCACATGGTCTCAATGTCGGTTAAGGTTTTTTCCTACAACAAGATTGATAGTGAACTTAGACATGCCTAATGAAGTATTTCGTAGTGTTCAAAGGTTTTAAAAATGATGCTAGCTTGCAATGAAGATGATGTTAGGACTTATGTTCTCCAACTCTCTTGTATGATGCTTTAACTTTGTTAAATTTCACATCATGAAATGAAATGTCCCTTTTAGCAAGTTTTAAATGTTTTTACACATGAATATCATACTTGGTACATTGTTTTGTACTAACGCATACACTTGCCTACATTTTCCCCAAATGTAGGGTTCGACAGACAGGTTTCCGAGTCTCGTGGCTAGTTGTTGAGTTCGTGATTTTCCCGAGCTTTGGTGAGACCTCATGCTTCAAGAACGGAGTTATTGTTTTAGTTTCTTTCTTGTATTTCCCTTTGGACATGATGTATGGGCAAGACCCGATTTTATTCTATTATATTAGATGGCTATGTTGAGACAGAGTCTAGACTTCTGCTTTTCACTTTATAAAATGTTTTGGAGTTGGACTATTATTTTACTCTTATTGTTCTATTTCTTATGTTATAAGGACTAATTGGCTTGTATGGAGTCCTTCAGGGTTGTATACGCCTTGTTACGTCTAGGGGATACCCCTGGATCGTGACAAAGTCACAACTTATCGAAAAAGTCACAACTCATTGAAAAACTCACAACCTAAGTTAGGGGTATTACAGTATTTTAATATTCAAGTTAGGAGTTCATGCTTTTAAGGTAATATAGATATAGATATATATATATATATGTATTGTTATGGTATCATTAAGGTTTCCTACATTCATTCATGTACAGTCAACTCATTCGTCAAAAATATCAACACATGAACGCTTGATTATAAGGGATAAAAAATGAATCAAAGAATGGAGGAAAAAGTTTTAAGGAAAGAATAGTATTGAAAAAGAAGGAAAGAAAGAGAATAAGAGAAAATTGAAACTTCCAAAGAATGGAATTGTTGCATGTGAGGCATCTTGAGTGAAAGGAGAACAAGTGTGCATTGGGTTAAAAAATGAAGAAAAATGGTGAAATTGAAACAATGAAAAATTAATGTGTGTAGTGTTCAAGCAGAGTGTAGTCACGTTTAACAAAATGGTTTCCTAACCTTTCCTAAGCTTACATTACTGATGTACCGTGAGTTTACGATATTTTTGATACATTATACTTGAAGTTTGTGTGAGTCTTGGGCATTTTGTTATTAGATATGATGGTACATTGATATAATTTTGTAGGAAATAGGGTTGGAGCAGTTGAGTGAAAAAGAGCTAAAGCATCAAAATTTGGCAGTTGACGAAGCCCAACCACGAGCGTCATCCAATCTACGAGCCGTAGATGGAGGCGTGGAGTATGAGTTGAAGGAAGTCTGACCAAGTGAGGAACCACGGAGGCAAACAATGTCCCGTAGTATGGACGGCAGACCGTGGGTCACTTGTTATCGTTTGATTCAGAAAGTTGAGTTCCAGTACTTGAACCACGGAGGAGACCCATAGACTGTTGGCTGATCCACGATCCATCGTTCTCTCTCGTCGATCGAAACCATCCCAAACTGCAATTTCCTATATTTTATTTTCCTACTTGGTTTAGGATTTAGTGTCTATAAATATAAGTTGTATCTTTCATTTTTGGGTTGTTAGACACTTTGGGATACTTTAATAATTATTTTGTAAATATCTTGGACAATTAATTCTCCAAGCTTGGTTTATGATAATTGCCTTTGATTTTTCAATTGAAGATTACAGTATTCATCTATTCTAATTGTAAGTTCATGATTTATTTTGTTAACCTTAATATGAATTGTGAACTCTCAAGCATGAGTAGCTAAATCCATAATTAGGGTTGTGGGAACCATGATCAATTAACAATGTATGACTAATAATTAAGTAATTCTAGAATAGTGTTTATGCATGTATTGTTAATCCTTTCGTTTTGAATGCCTTTTAACAGTGGCCAATGTCAGAACCCGCCTCATTCCTACTTGTCGGACCAAGGAGGTAACAAATCAGAAAAGGATTAAACAATGGAGATTTAGACATGTTTAGTCGCTATCTAATAGCCCAACCCTAATATTGTGAAGGCTAATCCGGGGTTAAGGGTAAGGCTTAGTAAAGCATACACCCGTAAACGGACCAAGTTGCGTGGTGAAATTCCCTACTTGGAGGATCAATGACTAAGAGATACCTAACGTATCAACCTTGCATGTTAACACTAGGATATAATTAATATTATTACGAATACTACGTTAAGAGCTTATGGGGAACACCTATGCCCTACTTTTCATCTCATATTGATATCTCAAACTGCGGATCCTGTGTACTTGTTACGAATCAACAAACTGCTATTTTATTTACAAAACCCCCCTTTTTGTTACCTTTTTCAGAAATAAGTTGACTGAACATAGATAATTGTATGTTAGCCTAAGTCTAAACCATATTCCTCCTGGGATCGATCCTAACCTAAAAGTTAGGTTCTTTATTTGACAACGACCGCTTATACTTCTTTCGGGAGGTGTAATTTAGGTGTATCAAATTTTTGTGCCGCTGTTGGGGAATACGACTTTTAGATTAGACTAATTTTGTTATTAAACATTAGTAAATTATTTACTAATTTTACTTTTTTTGTTTTGTTTTTGTTTTCTACAAGTCTAACCTCTAGTGTATGCCAAGTACACGGAGTCAAGGCAATCCCCCGACTCCCTACGATCCGCAATTACAAAGAACTTTGAGATGAATGATTGGAAGAGGCTTAAATCTCGAGGTACCACATGATCCCATCGAAGCGGGTCAAGGGGGTGAAGTTGGTCTGCAACTTCCCGGAGTCTTGAATGTGCCTGTTCATGTTCAGGGTGATCAACTAGTTGAAAATGTGGAAAGGGTGCAAAACCATCCGGCACTGAGAGTTTGCGATAACTACAGGGTTGACTATGATTATGTGGAGTCAACTGGTGCTATTGTTCTCCCTCCACTACCTTCAGGACATTCTTTTGTGGTAACTAGCAGTCTGATGCATAATTTTACATCAAGAGGGTTGTTTGCTGGGTTACCTTCGAAGGATCCATATGCCCATATGACTAAAGTTAAGAGTGTGTGTATGAGTAGTGTGGGACGACCAGACTTAGATATGGATGTAACAGGCTTAAGAGTATTTCTACTCTTGTTGATAGGTGATGCTACTGTGTGGCTCTCTTAGTTGCCATACAACTCAATCATGACTTTTTACCAGCTACATAAGGTGTTCACGGAGAAGTACTTTCCGCTGTCCAAGAAGTTGAATCTCAAGGATAAACTAAATAACTTCGTAGCATTGCGTGGAGAGTCAGTGAGTAGCTTGTGGGATATATTTACTAGATTCGTGAGGAGTGTGCCCAACCAACACATAGATGATGAGTCACTAAAAGAGTATTTCTACAGAGGGAAAGATGACAATGGAAAAGCTGTGTTAGATACTATTGCTAGAGGATCTTATTGATCGTGCACATTTGAGGAGATAGCTGAAAAACTTGAGAAGATCTCCAAGAACAACAAGGCATGGAACACTAGAAAAGTAAATACTGGAAGAAGCACGTTTGCTGTCCAAACCTCACCAAGTCAATCCAATGATGATATTCGTGAAGAGATGGCCCAATTGAGAACATAAATTGGCTTGGTGTTGAAACATGTAAATGGTAGTGCAGAGAAAGTGAATGTTGTGAATTATCAAGACCTCCACCTCCCTTCCTGCAAAGGTTGATGAAAAAGACTGAAGAGGGAAAATATTATTGGTTCATAGCTAGTAGCTGTCCATAAATGTTCCATTGATAGAAGTACTTGAACAAATGCCAGGGTATGCAAAATTCATGAAGGATCTGATGACTGAAAATAGAGTTGTCAGTTTTTAAAGTGAAGACAAGTTGCAGCATTGCAGTGCCATTGCTACTAGGTTACTAGTGCAGAAGAAAGAGGATCCTGGAGCTTTCACTAAGTATGTACTATTGGTATATTGCACTTTGCAAAGTCCCTATGTGACTTGGGTTTTAGCATTAACTTGATGCCGTTGTCGATTTATAAAATAGTTGGGTCTAGGGACCCCCAAACTGATTACAATGCAGTTGCTTATGGATGATAGAATTGTGAAGAGACCGATTGGAGTGCTCCAAGATGTCCTTGTGAAAGTTGAGAAATTCATATTACCGCCAGACTTTGTGATACTTGATTGTGAGATTGATTTTGAGGTCCCTATCATCTTAGGAAGGTCATTTCTTGCGACTGGGTGTGCTTTGGTTGAAATGAAAAGAGGGCAGATGAAGTTTTGATTGAATAAGAAAGAAGTAACTTTTAATATCTGTCGGTTTATGAAGCATGGAAGCGATCTTAAGTCAGTATCAATAGTAAATCATATTGTTGAGCAAGAACCAGAAGTATCTATTGAACAAAGGTTGGGTGTTGAGGCACTAGCGGTTATGATAATGAACTTTGACGGAGATGGTATTGATGAATATGATGAGCTAGTTGCTGCACTTGATGGGGTCGAGTTTCGTCACAAACATAGAAAGTTGGACTTAGACATGAAGAATCGAGACACTCCTCCAGCGACACCATCCATTGATGAGCTTACAAAATTGGAGCTTAAGGTTCTTCCACCTCACTTGAGGTATGTATTTTTGGTCCATAATAGTACTTTGCCAGTGATAGTAGCTGCGAACTTGAGTGAAGGGTAAATAGAGGCTTTGGTATCGGTATTGAAGTGATTCAAAAGGGCTATAGGATGGACTATTGCTGATATTATTGGTATTCCATCAGGCATTTGTACTCACAAAATTCAACTTTTGCCGGACATCAAGCCAAGTATTGAGTACCAACGAAGATTGAATCCCCCCGATGCAAGAGGTTGTGAAGAAAGAAATCATCAAGTGGTTAGATGGAGTGGTATATCCTATTGCTGATAGTAGTTGGGTTTGCGTAGTTCAATGTGTGCCAAAGAAAGGAGGAATCACTGTAATTCTCAATGCTAAGAATGACCTCGTTCCAATGAGGCCGACGACTGATTGGACAGTGTGTATGGATTATCGCAAGTTGAACACATGGACTGAGAAACACCATTTTCCAATGCCCTTCATGGATCAAATGTTAGATCGCCTCACTAGAAAGGGTAGGTATTGTTTTCTAGATGGGTATTCGGGCTACAATCATATTTCCATAGCTCCGGAGTACCAAGAGAAGTCCACTTTCACTTGTCCTTATGGGACTTTTGCGTTCAAGAGAATGCCATTTGGTTTATGTAATGCTCCAACGACTTTTCAGCGTTTCATGATGTTTATATTTACTGATATGGTGGAGGACATGATAGAGGTATTTATGGATGATTTCTCTGTAGTTGGTGATTTGTTTGATAATTGTTTGACTCATTTGGCTGAGGTGCTAAAACGGTGTGAAGAGTGCAATCTTGTGCTCAACTGGGAAATATGTCACTTCATGGTGAAAGAAGTTATAGTTTGGGGTAATCGGATTTCCTAAAAAGGAATTGAAGTTGATAGAGCTAACCTTGAGGTAATAAAAAAACTGCCACCACCCGTTTCTGTAAAAGGTGTTAGAAGTTTTCTAGGACATGCAGGTTTCTTAAGGAGGTTTATTAAGGATTTCTCAAAAATTGCACACCCATTGTGCAAACTAATCGAAAAGGAGTTCAAGTTTGAGTTTGATGATGCTTGTCTCAGAGCATTTAAAGAGTTGAAAGAGAAGTTGACTTTCACATCAATAATTATTTCACTGGATTAGGGACAACCGTTTGAAGTAATGTGTGATGCGAGTGGGTTGGCACTTGGCGTAGTATTGGGACAGAGGCGAGAGAAAATTCTTCATCATATTTACTATCCGAGCAAAGCGTTGAACATTGCTCTAAAGAACTATACTGTTACTGAACAGGAACTGCTTGTTGTGGTTTTGCATTTGAGTAGTTTAGATCCTATTTGCTTGGCATTAAAGTCATTATGTATATTGATCATTCTGCATTACGTATCTTATGGCTAAGAAGGATGCAAAACCAAGACTGATTAGATGGGTATTATTGTTGCAAGAGTTCGACTTTGAGGTGGAAGATAGAAAGGGAACAAAAAATCAAGTCGCTCATCACTTTTCCATATTAGAAGAAGAAGCTATGATCAAGTTAGAAGATGGAGTCGAAATTAATGATGCATTCCCTGATGAACAAGTATTGCCTGCTTCTTATGACCTTATTCCTTGGTTTGCAGACTTTGCTAATTATTTGGCAAGTGATTTTGTGCCTTCAGATTTTTCATTTCACCATAGGACAAAATTCATGTCTGATGTGAAGAAATTCTTTTGGTAAGAGCCTTACTTATTTCATATTTGTGCTGATGGGATTATTCGTCGTTGTGTGCCCGAGGTTGAGATGATGAGTATACTAGAGGCGTGTCATTCATCCCCTATTGGTGGGTACCATAGTGGTATCCGAACTGCTTATAAAATATTGCAGTGAGGCTATTACTGGCTTACTATCCACCAAGATGCTCATGACTTCGCCAAGTCTTGTGATCGTTGTCAACAAGAAGGAGGAATTTCAAGGAAGCAAGAACTACCAATGAACCTGATACTAGTGATTGAATTGTTTGATGTTTGGGGTCTTGACTTCATGGGTCCGTTTGTGAGTTCGAATGGGATGAAGTATATTCTTGTAGCGGTCGACTATGTATCTAAATGGGTGGAAGCAGTTGCGCTTTCAAACAATGAAGGAAAGAGTATCACCGCATTTCTGGAAAATAATATCTTCTCCAAATTTGGTACACCAAGGGAAATTATCAGCGATGGAGGTTCTCACTTTTGTAATAAGTTGTTCAAGGTGTTGCTTGAGAAGTATGGTGTTCGTCACAGCGTATCAACTCCTTATCATCAGCAGTCTAGTGGGAAAGTTGAAGTGTCGAATAGAGAGATAGAGCAAATTCTTGCGAGGACTGTGAATGCCAACATAATTGATTGGTCAAGAATGCTTGATAATGCTCTATGAGATTATCGCACTACATTCTAAACTCCCATAGGTATGTCCCCCTACCAACTTGTATATGGTAAGTCTTATCATTTGCCTGTAGAATTAGAGCACAAAGCGATGTGGGCACTCAAAAAGCTGAAATTGGATTGGGGCGCCGCGTCAATTCAAAGATTGAATGAGATGAATAAGCTCGATGAGTTTCTCCTGAAATCATATGAGAGTTCACCCGTGTATAAGGAGAAGATGAAGAAGTACCATGATCAAAAGATCGACAAACGAGAATTTATTCCCGATGATTTGGTACTCTTATTTAACTCAAGGTTGCGCTTGTTCCCTCGCAAGCTCAACTCCAAGAGGTCCGGGCTTTTCAATGTGACTCAAGTATTCCCACATGGAGCGGTTAAACTCGAGAATAATGAAGGAACGAGGTTCAAGGTGAATGGTCAACAGATAAAGGTCTACTTGGGGAAGTTTGAAGAAGTCAATCAAGTGATAGAGAAATGGGGCCTTGATGAAGTCTGAGTAATCAAGGTGTCTGAGTCATGCCGCGATGTTAAATCAAGCGCTACTTGGGAGGCAACCCAAGATGTAAAATCTAGCTAATTTTAGGAATATTAAGTAATTTTTTATTATTTTTATTTTTAGCATAGTTTATGGAAGTTTAGTTTATAGTTTTAGTATTTGGCTAGACTAGGGTAGAATAGGATCCGTGTCTAAAAAGAGTCAAGAAAAGGTTAAAAGGAAGTCCTAATGTTTGGTACATGTGTAGGTAATCAAAGGAAAAATCTTCAAAAAAAAGTAAGTGTTGATGTAGTGGTCTACGGTTCCCATAGACAGTCCGTCTTCAATCGACGGACCGTAGATGACATCCGTAGATCCCAGGTATGTCCTCAAATTTCAATAAGTGTTAGGGAGAACCATGGAACCCATCGACGGACCGTCGATGGGGTTTCATGGATCCAAACTAGGGTTACAGTTGACCCAACCCGGACCACTTTTAATTAAAATTCTTCCTTTGTAAAATATCCCCCATTTCCCTCTTTCTTCCCCAACCGTTGCAACTCTCAAAATAACCAACCCTACACATTCTAGCCCTCAATTTCACCAAATCAGTCCTATAATTCCTCCATTTCCTTCTCCCCTAGAATCTCTCAAATTTTCTTCCATTTTCTTTCCCCATCTTCCCCAAAACATCTTTTCCTCCATACTCTTTTCTCCCACAAGCAGGAAGGTCCGGGTTCAGTGTCAGTATTTGATTAGGGCACGAAGGAATCACTACGAACACCCTCACCAAATTTTCATTACTTGTAAGGTAAGCGATTTCAAGAACTTTGAACTTTTCATTGTTTAAATTGAAATCACAAAGTTGTACTTGACCATTGGGTATAAATTGCATGCTTAAACCCATTAAACTAGTTCTAAATTACCCTTGGGACGATAGTGTTATGACAGTGTTGATTAATGGATCTTAATAATGTCATTTATATGTCTATTTGAAGTTCTTGACTTAGGGCTTTCAAGTTAATTTTGTTTGGAAGTATGAATCGCATAATTGACGCCCATGATTGAAAAAAAACCAAGTAAACATGTTGAAAGGCATATTCTAGTTATTGTATAGTAGTTATAATTTAAAATCGATGTGTACTTGTTGCAAGTGAATCACAACGGCATCAATGCTGGTCGATGACTCTCATCCACAGTCCGTGGGGCAACCTACGGACAGTAGGTCTAGGTCCGTTGATCCAGTTCACACAAAGTTTCCTAAGTTGTGAACCACGACATGGATTACTGTCTGTCGTTCAATCGACAGACTGTTCTGCATGACCGTGGTTCCACCTTTAGAGACTAAAAATTTGGCTTCCTGACCTACGGAGGGGACTGACCGCCCGTCGTTTAATCGACGGTCCGTAGGTACACATCATAGGTCCCAAGAACAACTACTGTCTCAAAATTTTTAATTTTTTTTCTAAGTTCAATTTTGTTCTAAATTTTTTTCTTGGTTCTTTTTAAGTTTTTTGGTTACTAACTAGTATCCCATAGGTCAAATGGAGCCAAAGAAAGCACCCGTCAACCAGAGAAAGGGAAAGTCCAAGTATGTGGCATCCTCCCTCCGATTGATTGATGAGTCTAGTGGTGATGAGTATGTACCAGAGACCAATAAAGGCTCGTCCACTACAGCCGTTACCACAAGGCACATGTCTAGGCATGTCATATCATAGGACGATGAGGTCGAGGTCACTACCCCTCATTCTGAGGAGGGGACCAGCCTGCAAGAGAGATGCAACCCAACTCCGGTTCCAGCGACACACCAGCCTGAGCATCTGATGCCACTAGCTCTGATTAATCTCATGATCCCACCAATATTAGAGTTAATTCGGTACACATCTCCACCAAGCCTAAAAAGTGGTGCATCGAGGGGAAGCTTCAGATTTACTTTGATGGGAAAGCTATGAATTAACACCATAAGATTGCTCAAGCTATTACTGAGGAGCGTCGAGTATTAACTGGGAGTTTCCACACTGTGCCTACTATTCATGAGCTGTTTAAGCAGCACATATGTGAGTGGATGGCGGCGATTCCAAGAAAATACAATGAGGGTGTTCTATGCTTCCTATGATGCCACAGTGACCAATGCACTACACCATGAGCCAAGCCTTTGGCCCAGCCGCATCTACTGTCCCCTAGGGTAAGGGGTGTATCTGTGGATATTTCAGAGTCCACAATCCACCATTTTATTTACTGCCCATCACATGCTCAACAAATTAATATGGTTGACTACGATTATCAGATAGGGATAGTATAGGGTAGAGCTTTTCGAGACTCCGAGCAGAGGGAGTTATTGCTATGCCGGATGGCTTGACACATTGCTGATGAGGGAGAAAGCACCGAGTGGGTGAAAAATATGCAGTTGTTGATCATGAAGGTGACTTTGAGTTTTTTGGAAAAGTTTTGGTGGTCTATCGTCAGACACAAACTGTCCGCCACACAAGCGGACAATGTTGTCACTTGGGACCTCACGGTGATGCTTGCTGCACTGATGGCAGGGTTCGAGATTGACTTTGCCAGGATCATTATTGCAGAGATTCATGAAAGGGATTTCTGGCGGACTACTACTTTGCCCTTTCATTGCCTGACTTTTTGCTTGTGCAGTTAGGCTACAATGCCGATATGGCATTATGATAGATTGGTTGACGTGAGAAAAAAGGTTGATGTGGGTTTGATAAGAGATGACACAATCCTAGCAGCATGATTAATAATGTTTCAAGGACACATCATCCAATTCTAAGCGTCAACGATCGTTAATCAGTATATAACCCAACTAAATGAGTTGGGGTCGAATCCCACAGGGAGCGGTACATTGATGTCTGCGTAATCAAGACATAACTTCCGATGCAAGTGTCTACGATCGTACAATAGTTTAGTAACCCAACCAAGGGTTGGATTTTGATGTTTGCGTAATCAAGACACAACTTTCGATGCAAGTGTATATGATCGTACAATAGTTTAGTAACCCAACCAAAGGTTAGGATCGTTCCCAAGAGAGTGGTTTTGAGAATTAATAGAAAAATAAAATTTAGTTCTAACTAGTCGTAGCTAAAGACATTAACGATTAAAAATATTGTAAATTAAATGGGGACACAAGAGTGTCAATTAACAATGGTGGGTTTTGTCACAAGTAAAGTAAATACAACAAATTAAACAAGGATTTCTAAGTAATGGGAGGGAATCCTTGGGATGTGATGGGAATACGGGTTAAGCTAGATTATTTGGTACATTCTTTCGATAGAAGATTCATAGAATAATTGTGACTAGGGTAAACTTTAAGGGGGATAAGCTCTCTCTCGAGCAACATACCCCATTTCAAATGCGTTCCTCTCGGACACCCACTTGCCGCATGAAGACCAACCTACGCCTTAACCCACTCACTCTCTCGAGCTGAGTGTGTGGGAATGAGACTAGGATTCACTCTCTCGAGCTGAACCTCATGTCGACCCACTCCCACCGGTCATCAATTTAGTAGTTTTAGTTTTACGACCTCTCACTCGAGCAAGCCAAAAACACATAAATAAACTTGTATTTGCAACTACAAATTCATTAAATTCATCCACAGCCACTAAACGAAATTACAATTAAACTATGATTAAACTATCAACAAGCAAGACCCAACAATTATCTTAACCCATATTCGCTAAATCACACCCCAATAATTGGGGTTTTTAGCCACTCATGCATAAGAGATAGAAATTTATACCAAATTGAGCTTGCATTCAATTGGGTATGAAGATTTAAGTCTTGATATATGCGAAAATTGAAGAATACAAGAGACCCAAATCCAAATCATGAAGATGAAACCCTTTGGATCTTCAAGTCTTCAAAACCCTCTCAAAATTAGAGTAAAAATATTAAAAATTACTATTCTATATAAAAATTATAATAATTGTTCGACTTTTAAAACTACAACTCTAACTAGTATTTATAGTTTTCACAGATTTGTGTTGCAGTGGATCATTCCTCGTCGTTAGTCGGAATCGCCGATCAACTCGGTGATTCGCCCTTTGGTGTAGTTCATCGCCGTCTTGCACCAGCCTTCAACATCGTCGTGCTCTGGGTCATTGGGCGACATATTGCTTCGCGGAACTTCTCGGCGATGCGCCGACTGCTCCCTTTTTCCACCGACTTGATCCTTTCCTTCAGGGCTCAGCACACTGGAACAAAAGGCGAAGTAAGACCCTTCGGCAACTCGCCAAGTGGACTCGGCGATCCTCAGGCCTTCATTTCTTCGTTCTTTTCCGCCTTTTCGTTCCTTTTTGCTACATAGTGTCCATGCTTTCCTTCAAACTTCAAATACCTGAAACTTAAGGGTTTTCATAAGATTTTGAGATAAAATAAGCATTTGAGGACACAATTTCTATTAAAATATAGCCCTAAATGAGTCCAATTTGTGGACTCATCGACACCCCCAACTTAAACTTTTGCTTGTCCTCAAGTAAAACTCAAGTTCAGCAGTTCAACAAGGATGTCTCAAACAATGCTACACAAAACTCAATTATGAATGTACACAACAAGACCCAATTTACTTATGCAATGATCTATTGTGTACTCAAAGATTCAAGTTGTGACACACCATTACCAAAGATTCTCAAGCTCGCAATACTTGCTTCAAATGCAAGTTCAAGCTCAACAAAAGCCTTCGAATGCCCTCACACAAATGATGATTCCATTTTCACACCGAAAGGTATAATCAATTTAAAGTTCAGGAATCAGATACAACGCTTAAACTCACAAAGATTAACACAATGCATGTTTTCACCCATAGGTTTGCCCGTATTTTCCAATCAACATTTGTTTCGACTTTCTTAAGATCACAAAGGTCTTAACAAGGCTTGTAATGGGGCTGAGTGCAAAGGTATGGTCATTTAGGCTCAGTGACTTTTATCCTAATGAAATATGGTGCTCTCAACACTTCCTTTCTTTTTCCTTCATCATTTTCATTAGTGCATCATAGGTCATCCTATTATTCGCTTCTAATTGATTGTTCGGAACCCTATTTCTTTGGTACTTTATTCCACAACTTTTTTTTTTTTTTTAGGGTTCCATTTTTCTCAACACCATGCGTTAAAGGAGACTTTCCTTGCACTTCTTGACTTTCCCTTTTCTTTTTCACCACACCCCCAACTTAGGATTTTGGCCTAAGTTGGCTATTCAATTAACCACAATTCAAGAGGATTATAGGTAATGGATTAAGAAATGTCTAGTTTTCATCAAGTTTCTTCCAAAGAAGGGTAAGGCTCAAAGGGTGTTCAAGAGAGAATCATACGCTCACAAAGTAGGTCACAAAAGAGGTATATGTCAAATTGGTTCACACTCTTCGAAGTTTCCTAAGATCATATCAAGAGAAAGTCTTACTTAGTCAACCGGACCAACGTGGCAAATTCTAGGTGTTGTCATGCATGGTTTTAGATAAGCTTATCACACAAGGCATCGACACTTGAGTGAAACAAGACTCCACACTTTTGCTTGTGTGCAACGGTCATCACAAGAGAATCAATTTGATAAATGCAACTTCATTTGGCCTCATCATAGCCGTACATTCATGTTCTTTCGATTGTAAGCACTATTCAAGTAATTGGTATTGATCGAAACCGAGACTCAAATTTGCCAAGGAACAACCACATTCAACACACGAGCATATAAAGGGTGGCGAATATGTGCGAAAAATTCAAAATAATTTTCCGTAAGGGTCAAAATCATTTTGCAATTTAAAATAAAAGGAGCCACAAGTTCAAACATCCACAGAAAAGCTGTATTAATACAATTTTAAATAGAAAAACCAAAATATATACACGAAACATAAACAAAAGTAGCACACAAAAGGTGTGGGCCTCACCCCACCACAAACAAAAATATTTGTCCTCAAATGCATATAACAAAATATCCAGAATGTAAATTAAAAGAAGACAAAGAGGGAGGTATAGAAGGGATCTGTCTAAGCTGTCGCTCCATCTGCCTGGGCATCAATGCCCGATGTGTCACTCTGGATCTGGGCATCAGTGCCCAAAGTCGCCTCATGGGGAACAGCGGGACCAGATTCACCAAGGTCTGTTTAGTGTGTGTCTGCCAGAAAGATATGCACCGCTCTGCAAAATCCCCTGGCCCATGATGGGATATTAGGGTCCAGGGTAATGGTCTTCCTGGAAGAAGTGGGCCTTTTACCCTTGCCTTTCCCAGTAGTTGTGGTCAGTTTCGTAGCTTTGCCTTTCGACATAGCTGTCTCCTCATTTATCGCACTCCCTTTTGACTTCTCTTGGGCTGGTTTTATTCTTTCCTTAGCTTTTGATTTAGTCATGTCTGCAAAGTCTTGAAGATAAATTTGAAAAACTTAAACAAAAGCAAAGAGGAACTTATGCAGACAAACTCGCCAAACCAGATAGTGAATCACCGAATTTCTAGCTCTAAGACTGTAGCAAGAAGGCAAAAGGGGAACTTCTTCGGTGGGTCGCAGATTGATTTTGGCAGGTCATTGATAGTTTTTGGCGAACTAGGATAAGTCCGCCGAAAGCTTTAGTGCATAAAGGTTCAAGGGTGCAGGTAAAGGGTGAAAGCGAAGACTTTCGGTGAGTCGCCAAATGCTTTCTGCGACATTAAGCTTCTCACCGAAAGTTAAAAAATTAACTATCAGATATAGCATGAAATCAAAAGAGAGATTGGGACATTAGGCGAACCGCCGAGTGGTTTGCCGAGCTCGACCCACCTCGCCAAACGGCCCAACGTGCCTATTTTCAACCCAACTTCTCGAAATTAACCCTGCAACTCCCGAAAACAAAATCAAAGCATGCACCAGCACAATTAAGGTAGGACCCATAACAGCCAAACGCAACCCCTCAAATTTTAATCAAGTTTAAGTGATGCAATTACGGGAATTCAACAGTCACAACTACCCGAGCAAGGATATCAAATTAAATCATGCATGTAAACAATCTAATTTTCTCAGGGAGGAGTAGAACACTTCAACTAGATCATGCTATTGCAAATGAGTATAGTTTATGATAAATTAAACTTGAGGCATAGAGAACTAACCTTTTGTGTCTCTAATGAGAGGATTCAAATGATAAGCGGCAATGTAATCCAAGTCTGAGCACAATTCAACAACTAAAATGCTCTAAAAGTGCAAGAAATAGAGAAACTAGAGTGCAGGTGTGAGTTTGGATAGATAAAAAGTTAGGGAAAGTGAATGAAGTTGAAAATTTTAAACCTTTGACTTGCAAAAACCGTCCAGTTTTCGCCCACTCGATGACATTAGTCAAGCTCGCCTACTCACTCGGCGGAACACCGACTATTTAGTTTCTTCACCGAAATTTACAGGACCTCTGGTTTACGAGGGGTCTAAATGGTGGTTTCCATCGTGATCGCCGACATGGTTGGCGATTCGCCAATAATTTACAAAGCTCGCCAAATTTTACAAACTCCAATGTTGACGATGTCTTTAGTCAAACAGTGGATAAGGTCGGATTCGACGACCCCTTCGACGACTCGCCGACTGGATCTATTTCTTGCCATCCTTCAATTTTTTGAACACTTCTCATACTTTAACCTGTACAAACAACACACCATTATTTGACCAAGAAATAATAATAATAATAAAAAAAGCAATTAAAGGAGTTTTGGGTTGCCTCCCAAACAACGCCTTAGTTAACGTCGCGGTACGACGCAAGTCAACAACTATTCTTCATCCTCGGAGTTAGCCATGGTGTAGTTAGGAGAATCCTCGGTGAACGGTGGATAGCGACCTGTCATCAAATGGGTGATTTGAGCATGCTGCAGCTGAATAGTCATGGAGTTTGAGGTAGACGTTTCATTCAACATTTCAATGTTGTCCTTCATCTCATTTAACTTCTTGTCTTGCTCTTCGAGTTTTTGTTGAATCAGAGAAAGAGCATCGTCCATTTGCACATCCTCATGCTTCTTCCCACGTCTACATTCTCGAAGGAAGAAGTTCTTTTCCTTTTCCATGGCTTGTGCTTCCAACCCCATGACTCGTTTGGACAAAACGTCTACTTGAGCCACTAGTGCGTTCCACTCGTGTTTATTTTGGGCCTCCTTGTTGGTTTCAACCATACCATCAAGGAGTGTTGCGACGACTTCGTAGGGCTGGTGGAGCATACTGCCCTCAAAAAGTTGATCGGCTATGCTCCTATTTTTGGGTCCAAGACCCCGATAGAAGCACTCCAACAACGTCTTGTCAGACATTCCATGAGATGGGCATGATTGTAGCACTGATTGAAACTTCAGCCACATTTCTTGAATTGTCTCATTCCCTGCTTGTTTGAACATCAGGAGGTTGTCCCTGAGGTTCAATAGTTTCAGGAGGGGATGGTCCGTGTTGTACCCATAATGATCATCCATTCTTATTTCCCTGCTTTGATATTCAAACAAGTAAAACAAAACTACAATTTAGATTAGGAAAGCTAAAATTAAGAAGAATAGAAAATTCTACTTAACTAAGAATTCCCAAATAACACCACTCCCCGACAGCGGCGTCATTTTGATGTTTGCGTAATCAAGACACAACTTCCGATGCAAGTGTATACGATCGTACAATAGTTTAGTAGCCCAACCAAGGGTTGGGATCATTCCCAAGGGAGTGGTTTTGAGAATTAATAGAAAAATAAAATTTATTTCTAACTAGTCGTAGCTAAAGACATTGATGATTAAAAACATTGTAAACTAAAGGGGGACACAAGAGTGTCAATTAACAATGAGGGATTTTGTCACAAGTAAAGTGAATACAACAAATTAAACAAAGATATCTAAGTAATGAGAGGGAATCCTTGGGATATGATGGGAATACGGGCTAAGCTAGATTATTGGGTAGATGCTTTCGATAGAAGATTCAAAGAATAATTGTGACTAGGCTAAACTTTAAGGGGGTAAGCTCTCTCTTGAGCAACTTACCCCATTTCAAATGCGTTCCTCTCGGACACCTACTTGCCGCATGAAGACCAGCCTATGCCTTAACCCACTCACTCTCTTGAGCTGAGTGTGTGAGAATGATACTAGGATTCACTATCTCAAGCTGAACCTCATGTCGACCCACTCCCACCGGCCATTAATTTAGTAGTTTTAGTTTTACGACCTCTCTCTCTCGCAAGCCGAAAACACATAAATAAACTTGTATTTGCAACTACAAATTCATTAAATTCATCCAAAACTACTAAACGAAATCACAATTAAACTATGATTAAACAATCAGCAAGTAAGACCCAACAATTATCTTAACCCATATTCGCTAAATCACACCCCAAGAATTGGGGTTTTTAGCCACACATGTATAAAGATAGAAATTTATACCAAATTGAGCTTGCATTCAACTGGTTATGAAGATTTAAGTCTTGATACAGGCCAAAATTGAAGAATCTAAGAGACCTAAATCCAAATCTTGAAGATGTACCCTTTGGATCTTCAAAACCCTCTCAAACTTAAAGCAAAAATATCAAAAAGTACTATTCTATTTGAAAATTATAATAATTGGTTGACTCTTAAAACTACAACTCTAACTAGTATTTATAGTTTTCTCAGATTTGTGCTGCAGCGGATCATTCGGCGTCGTTAGTCGAAATCGCCGATCAACTCGGCGATTCGCCCTTTGGTGTAGTTCATCTCCGTCTTGCACCAGCTTTCAACATCGTCGTGCTCTGGGTCATTGGGCGACGTGGTACTACTTCACGAAACTTCTTAACGATGTGCCGACTGCTCCCTTTTTCGGCCGACTTGATCCTTTTCTTCAGGGCTCAGCACACTGGAACAAAAGGTGAAGTAAGACCCTTCAGCGACTCACCAAGTGGACTCGGCGATCCTTAGGCCTTCATTTCTTCTTTCTTTTCAGCCTTTTCTTTCCTTTTTCCGACATAGTGTCCATGCTTTCCTTCAAACTTCAAATACCCAAAACTTAAGGTTTTCGTTAGATATTAAGATAAAATAAGCATTTGAGGACACAATTTCTTTTAAAATATAGCCCTAAATGAGTCCAATTTTTGGTCTCATCATACGTGTTTAAGATTCATTAGTAAAGTGTGAACATGGTCAAATGAGCCATATGAATAGACATTATAGAATAAAAACATAATTCAAATGAGGGGATGATACGAATGCCAGATAAGGGGGTTTTGGTTTGAATTATCAACTACAAATAGTGGAAAACAATACGAAATAACAATAATGAGACGGGTTCTTGGGATGTGATTCAATTATAGGTTAATATAGACAAATGGGTAATTGCAAATAATAGGAAATAGCTAGATATTAGTGAGTAAACTAGACTATAGAGGAGGTAAACTTTCTCTCGAACAATTTACCTCGAATCAAGTCGATTTCTCTCGAACATCAACAAGCAAGCAAAATAAGACCATCCCACACCGTAGTCCATTCACTCTCTCAAGATGAAAGTGTGGAATTGGGTTTAGGATTCACTCTCTCGAGCTGAACCCATGTCAACCTAATACCCATTGACCATCAATCAATAATCTTAGTTTTAAAACCTCTCTCTCGAGCAAGCCAAAAACACAAGGGTAGTACTATATTTGCAACTACAATTCTTAAATTAAACCATAATTACTGATTGAACTCACTTCTAACCAACATTTAAACTAACAATTAACAATACCCATAAACTAAATCATCCCATAATCACATAATCACACCTCAAGAATTGGGGTTTTAGCTAGACATCATAAAAAGATAAAAATAGTTACCAAATGCTCCAATTCGAAAAATCTCAAAGACCCACTTCCAATTTCTCAAAAGTGAAAATCTTCAATTCTCTAAAGCTTAGGAAAAACTAGAGAAAACTTGTCTCAATACTCAGGATTCAATATTATGAGAATTCTATCTAAAATTTGATGCTAAACTAAATGTTCAAAAATATATTTATAGTCGCCAAAAAATATGTTGCGAAAAGCCATTCGGCGATCCGCTCTTTCGTCAATTACATCTCCCTTCTGCCTTGGCCTTCAACATCCTCAAGGTTCTATAACTTTGGGCGATCTAACACTGCATCGCGGAACCACTCGGCGATCTGCCGACTGCTCCTTTCTCTTACCGACTTGGTTCTTTGCTTTAAGGCTTGGCACACTGGAGCTTTAGGCAGTCAAGAAGCCGTTCAGCGACTCGCCAAGTAGACTTGGCGATCACCAAGCTTACTTTTCTTCATTCTTTAAGCTCGCTTTGTTCCCTTTTGCAAATTAGTGTCCTTGCTTTGTTCCTCAGTCCAAATACCTGGAAATCAAGGGTTTTACATCAATTATTGGCACAAATTAAACATTTGAGGTCACTAAATTATTATAAATAAATCTCTAAATGAGTCCAAATCTCGGAGTCATCAACACCCCAACTTAAAATTTTGCTTGTCCTCAAGTAAAACTCAACTTCAGCAGTTCAAAAAGGATGTCTCAAACATTGGTACCCAAGACTCAATCATGAATGCACACAACAAATCTCAACTTACTTATGCAAGGATCAATTGTGCACTCAAATATTCAAGTTGTGACTCACCATTACCAAAGATTCTCAAGTTCACAATACTTGCTTCAAATGCAAGTTCAAGCTCAACAAAGGTACTCAAATGCCCTCACGCAAAGAATGATTCCATCTTCACACACAATGGTTCAACAATTAATAGTTCCGGAATCACATGCAACTCTCACACTCACAAAGATGAGCACATGCATGACTTCACCCATAGGTTTGCCCTTATTTTCCAATCAAAATTCGCTTCAACTCACTCAAGATCAAAAAGGTCTTTTCAAGGCTTGTAACGGGGCTGAGTGCAAAGGTATGGTCATTTAGGCTCAGTGGCTGCTATCCTCATGAAATGTGGTATGAACATCACTTCCTTTTCTTTTCTTCATCATTCTCAATTTTTTGGTAAACTGATCATTTATTGATACAAAAAAAAGTGAACATTACAGTGCCAAACAATTGCTGACCAATTGCTTCTCGGAAAAAAACAAACCAAAAAGACAACTTACAAAAGGAACTA
Source organism: Solanum lignicaule (assembly GCA_029582545.1). Taxonomy (NCBI): domain Eukaryota; kingdom Viridiplantae; phylum Streptophyta; class Magnoliopsida; order Solanales; family Solanaceae; genus Solanum; species Solanum lignicaule. Next base: position 38,494 of record JAJOOF010000790.1, read on the forward strand.
TAAAGTAGCAACTATCTACAATCTAGTGATGCATACATAAAATAAAAGTATCGTTCCATCATCAGGGCAGTCTATCCAGTGTTTGCAGTGTATTCTTCCACCTGGCCAGGTCCCTTCCTCTCATATGTATATGTAGCATAATTTCTTTACATAGTCTGTTGCTTTGATAGAGGTTGGACTGAAACCAAATAGCATTTTGTTCTCTCCACACATGATACACAAGCATGGAAAATACATAACTAATTATTGCACCCTTTCCTATTTTCTTCCTTGCCCATATAGTAACCCAATCTAGTTCAACTTGCCAGCTTCCAATGGTTCTATTAATTCCCAGCCACACCAATAACCTGTGCCATAAAGCTCTAGTAACTCTACATTCAAAGTATATATGTTCAAAGGATTCAAAAGATGTACCACAAAAAGCACAATCTGGAGGTACATGAATACCAAATTTCTGCAGTCTCTCTACAGTTGCTAATCTTCTCCAAGTTGCTAGCCACAATATGAACTTATGTCTAGGATGCATGTTTTGTTGTAGTGCAATACTCTTCCAGGAGACTTTTGGGTGGGTAGGCATGAGCTTAAGATACATCTTTGTGATAGAAAATTTTCCTTCTTCAACCACTTCATTCAGCTTAACATCAAGATGTTCTTGTGAAGAACTAGTTCCTAAGTACTTCCTTGACTCTAAAATTTTCCTTAAAACCCAAGTAGCATTAGCTGGAATAGTGCAGTTCTCTATTGATTCATCTTTCATATAGTAGATATGCACCCATCTTATCCACAAACAATCCTTTTTTCCATGAATAGCCCACAACAATTTCAATATGGCAGCAGTGTTCCACAAACTCAAATTTATAATATTCTGACCTCCTGCAGCCTTTGGAAGGCATAGTTTTTCCCACGAAACAAGAGCCTTCCTTAACCTTACTATTGAGCTTGTCCACAAATAAGTTCTGCACACTCCCTCTATCATCTTCAATATTCTTTTTGGTAAGACAAATATTTGTGCCCAGTAAGTCTGCATACAAAAAATGACTGATTTAATTAGCTAAACTCGCCCAGCATATGAAAGCAATTTGGCAGACCAACACCTAATTCTTTATGTAGTCTACTCCACTAAAGGCAAACACTGATCAATGGTCAGTTTCTTGGATGAGACATGTACCCCCAAATATTTAAAAGGTATTTCCCCCTCTACATATCCCAAAGTTTCAAGGATAGTCTGTTTCAATTCTGGCTTCACTTCAGTCATGAATATAAAACTTTTTTCAGTGTTAGCTTGTAAACCAAAAGCTCTAGAGAACTTTGAAAAGCTCCTTGGAGCAATTGGATAAACTTAAGGTCAGCTTTACAGAACATCAACAAATCATCATCAAAGCATATATGAACTACCCCAAGTTTCTTGCATCTTGGATGATACTTGAAGTCCTTGTTATGTTTAATCTCATCCAACTCTCTCTGAAGGTACTCCATGCTCAAAAATCACCCCATTATTCACTTTCCATAGAATATCGGACTCCTCATTTCTTTTGCAACTTTCACAACTTTATTCCACAATTTTTTTCAATTTCTTTTTCTTTTTCTTCTTTTCTCTCTCCTTTTTTATGGAGGGGTTCCATCTTTTTCTAAACCATGGATAAAGGAGATTTTCTTCACAATTCTTGATTTACCTTATCTTTTCACCACACCCCCCATTTAGGCTTTTGGCCTAAGTTGGCTATTCAAACAAACCACACTTCATGAGGATTATGGGTGAAGGGATAAAGAAAGGTCACAATTGCATCAAGTTTCTTCCAAGAAAAAGGGTAAGGCTCAAAGGGTGTTCAAGCAAAGTTCATACACTCACAATGTTGGCCACAAACGAGGTATAATGTCAAATTGTTTCATTCTTTAAAATTGTTGCTTAAGATCATTTCAAGAGCTTGCATCACTTAGTCAACCGGTCCAACGGGGAAAATTCTAGGTGTTATCACACATGGTTCACGGTAACCTCATCACACAAGGAATTGGCACCAATGTCAAACAAGACTCCATACTTTCTCTAGTGTGCAATGTTCATCACAAGACACTCAATTCGATAATCGGCTAGTCACAACGATATGCAAAAAGTTCACATATTGCCTATGCAACATCAATTGGCCTCATCGTAGCCGCACATTCATTTTGTTCGATTAAGAGCACTATTGAAGTCATCGGTATTGATCAAAACCGATACTCAAATTTGCACAAGAACAACCACAATTAAACACACAAGAGGTGGCAAATTTTTTTTAAAGGGTCCAACAACCATTTGCATTCAAAATACAGAGCCACAAGCTCCAACATCCACAACACAGTGCCAAAACACAATTTACAGCACAAAACCCAATATATAAATAAAAGTAACAATCACAAGAGGTAGGATGGAAATACCTCACCCCACCACAAACAAAAAGCAATTTGTCCTCAAATGCAATAAAAATACTAGAAATCAATAGAAATGACAGAGAGGGAGGTAAAGAAGATCCTGTCTACATAGTTGCTCCATCTGTCGGGGCATCAATGCCCTATGTCATATCAGCAACACTCGAGCTACCAGGGCCTGCCATGGATGTCTCTGTCAGCGATGTCTGAATCATTGACTGTACAATCGTCTCCACATGGTCAGGCAGGTCTCCATAGATGGTCTCTTCCGGCACCTCTATCTACTTCTCGTCGGTCTCTGCCTATGACTCATCAGCTGCTATATTATCCATCTGTATGTCTTCGATGGTGCACGGTGGAATCTTAGAAGTCGTCGGGGCATCCACATTATCCGCTGCCTCCAGAAGTGAAGTGCAGTCTGTGGACTTCAAGTAGTCCACATCCTTTCTCAAATCAACGACCTCAGCTTTTAAAGCTGTCACCTCTGATGTCGCCCCCTGTCTACTCTCACAAGTCTCAACTCTCACCGTGAGAGTGTCAATAAATACTCATAGGGGTGTCAGTGCAACTAGGATATCACTCTCGATCATCCATGATACCACAACCTCCAATCGAGTAGCCCTTACATCTGCTGAATGGGCTAAGTACCTCATCTTCAGGATTATAGCCTGAGTAATCCTTGTGGGCTTGGAAGTGGCAGCACTACCAAGAGCTTGAGAGGAAAAAGTGGGAACAGGTGTACCTGAAGGCTCGGAGTAGGCAAAGGTGCCTCTGTAGGTATAGAGTCAATATCCACCTGTAGGGATGCATCTACCAGGCCTGCTCTCCACCTGTCTGCCTCCTTTCGAGTGTACTCAACCTCTATACGCCGGATGTTAGAGGAGGATGTAGGATTAACCTCTTTATCTCTCATCTCATCACGAGGAACTCCAGCACACCGGCACAACTCCTTAATCAAGACCGAGAAGGGAAGGGACATCTGGTGCTGTTTGGCCCGTATGGCCATCTCCTTCTCAATGATAAGTCCCATATTGATCGTCTTCCTGGATATTATGGATCTAAGACATGCCGCCTTTGGATGGTGAAGGATGGACTCATTTATGAAATGTGTACTTGATTATCTAATCAATTTCATGCTTAAATTGTTTTTTCTATGTATTTGATCACTCCTTGGACTTGCCCATTTACTTTGATTGAGCTTGGAAAAGTCAATAGAGGTTAGGATTTATTGATTAATGCTTAATTTGAGGTGTAACAACCAATTTAGAATCTAGTTTGGCAACACATAGAATTGGAATAATTGTGATAGACAAATATTTGCTTACTTTCGGAAGAAGTAGGTGAATCATGTAGGTTCCAATGCATATATAATTTTCCCATGCTGAAGTTGCATGATATTAAGTTGCAATGGATCATTTGAAAATCAATTAGCTTTCCATTCCATAATTCCCTTTGATTACTTGCTTTAAAAGACCTTTGCCCTTGTTCGCTTTCCTTTTTATTGTTGATTATAACCAAGATCATCATCATATTATAATTGTGTAATTTTTTGGATTTAAAATAGTATCTAGTGATTCTTTATCTTTTCAATCACCGACAAATTGTTCCTTATGAGATTCAACCCCGACCTCATACATGGGTTATTATATTGCTAACTTCGCCCCCTTGTTCACTTATATGATAAGTAATTGAGCGTTATCAAAATGTTGTAAGGAGACTGCGAACGCGAAGGCAAAGGGAATATGGGGCCGCGATCGTGGAAGGTGGCTCGCGAACGCAGAGTTCAATAGCCTAACCAATGTGAACGTGGCCTAGCCACACAATCAAATAGGCTAGCCACACAAGCCTTTGTGAATGCCTAAGATGTCCTGTGAAAGCGAATGGTCAAAAGACCCTGCATCAGCTGATGCATATTTGCTGGTTTTGGAATGTTCCAAATCTCCAAAGGGTGCTTGAAACTCATTCAGAATCCATGCACGCAATAGAGACATGCAACCACACAAAATTTGATATTTCAAATTCAATGGAGCAGTCAAAACCTCCTTTGGAGGTCCTCGATAGAAAGTGGGTCCCATACCACTCCATTTTAGTCAAAATACACGAGGGGCATAGAATAAGCTCGCAAGTCACAGAAACCACATGAAGGGTCATTCTGGGACAAACTCAACATTCCAAAGCTGACTGCATTGACAAAATTCTCATCCGAGCTTGTTTACCAAGAATGTGGACCAAAGTCAATATCTAGCCAAAGTTTTAAAGCTAAAACACCTAATGGCGCAAACTTGCATCAAAAGCCTTAAAGTTTGGGCCAACCATACCACTAGCCCAAAATGACCCTTCTAGAGCTGATGGAACCATCAAAATTGCATTTTGAGGCTGTCTTCCTGAACATTCGACCAAAATCCACCGTCCAAGTTGCAAAAGCTCAAAAACATATAAACTTGCATAAAACCAAATGAATGACCAACTGACTAAGCTATAAGTCCCAACAAATCATAAATGAGTTGGGGTTGCTCTAGGAATACTCTAAACGACGAAAGGAAGACATTTACAGAGAAATAAACTTGAGGGTCATTACAAGATGCACTATTAAAAAATAATTCTATTCATGAAAGTAATAGTCAAGAAGTACCTGAAGGCTCAAACAAGTCGAGAAATTTTTCTCGCATCTCATGCTTGGTCTCCTAGGTAGCCTCCTAAACTGAAAGATGCCTCGAGTGGATCTTCACCATTGAATGGCTTTCTAATGCAAGGGAATGGATTTCTAATGCAAGTGCTACACATCTCTAGGATGGTGTCACGACCCAAAAATGTGGCATTGTCTATTCCCACCAAGACAAGTCAACCTCAAACCAGTAAAAATGAAAAAAAGTAGAAAGAAATAAAACAAGAACAAGATGAAGTGGATAACTTATTCTTTCTATTATAACCCTCAAAATCTAGTTGTCACGTGTAAAGGCCTCCATTAAAAAGTGAGTAAATGATATAATTACATAGTCTCAAAGTCTTTGTTTCTCAAATAAAATAAAGCATAAAGTAAAGGAACAAAAGGAACCCCCAGAATGACAAGCAACTACCTCTCAAATTCCTTGACAAGCCTTGAAATCCGAAGAAGAAGAAGAAGCTCATGGGGTCCAGGCACGGAACTTACACAAGTGTAGAAGAAATGGGTTAGTACCAAAAACATAGTACCCAACAAGCAATCTACTAAACAAAACATCTAGCTAGAAATCGAATACCCTTTTCATCCCAACCAAACCTCCTCAAACTACAACCTACACAAAAATTAGCCCAACCTAACAATCCTACACTACAAAACTCATAAGGCTCAGTAATCACATGTAACACCCCATAAATCTAATGAACTAAGCTAGAGCCTAACATGTAAACTAGAAGCCTAAACGGGGTTGCACGTAAAGATTAGAGTCCTAAAATAACCTCCCTAAGTTAGTACAAGGGTGTTAGGACCTAAACGTCAAGGCATGACCCCTCCAAGGACCAACCAAGGGTCCTTGATGAGGGCTTAATTTGTAGCCAAAAGCTGCCTGAAGGCAGTCACCCACGAAAAGGGCACCCACACCCCGTGGGTGGACTCATGCCCCGTAGGTGGGGGTCGTGAGTCGAGGCTAGATCTCCCCCAATTCTTCAAGTCTCTAAAAGAAACTACGAGCATGCTGTACGATTCGTAGACCCACTCACGCCCTGTGGATGGGGTCTCGTGAGTGAGGCCTGGACCTTGGCCAAAATGATAAGCCTCAGACTCAACCCATGAGTGATCAGTATGGTCCGTGGGTCTATCCAGGCCCCGTGGGTGGGGGTCTGTAAAGATGTCTCAAGTTTTGGCCTAGGGTGAGTTAATTTAGATAAATTCTATTTTAATTATTCAAGGGTGGGGATAGTTAATATTAGTTATTTAGACATATATAAGTAGTTATTAACTATTAACCACTTCTTTAACACCTCATAACTCAAAAGACTCAAACTAAAAACCAACTCCCTTCTCCAAAATTTCTCTCTCTAAGAGTCCATTGAAGAACGAGAACAAGGTCAAGCTTAGGTTTCAAGGAGAAGCCTTTCTTCTTCAATTCCGTGAAGGATCTCCAATCAAGGTATGGTAGTCTTGATTTATGGATAGTCTCCTTCCATAAAACCCTTCAAAACTCTATTTCTCAAAGTTGGAATTCTCCAAAACATAGGGTTTTCAATCTATGGCATGGATTCACTTTCAAAATGATTTCAATGTGTTTATTGGCTTGTATTATGATCCATTTGATGAATTACTACTGTTTTATGATCAATTACCTATGAATCCATGAATTCCCCTATTTTGTCAAATTGGAATTCAAAGTGTAGATGATTGATGTGGGTGGATTATGATCAAATTATGCATGTACTAGTTAATCTAATTGAAATACGTGAACATCCATTTATAGAATAATGATGCAAGATGTGAATCATGAATTGTGATCTAGGGTTCTTGAAGGGATATGATGAAGAACCTATGCATGATTATGAGAATTATGCATGCGCTTTGTGAATAAATTGAAAAGCAAGGTTTCTATGTTTATGAAGCAATTGTGGTATTGTTGAAAGGTTGTTCTCAGATATACCCTTACACTTGGTTATGCATGAAGGGTCTATGATTATGATATTATTGTTGTGTTGATTGAAAGGCTATTCTCACGAAACACTATGAACATGATGTGAAACGTTTACTCACGTATTAATAATTCTAAGGTTGAAAGGACATTCTCACCTAATGAATCCATGAGCTACCATGATACTATGTTGGTTTAAGTGCTAGGCATTCTTCCATAAACACGAATCTAAATTAAAGATTTAACATAAAGATTAAAAGGGAATTAAGCTTAGCACTGAGTGGATATGAATATGAGATGGAAGGTTTTGCGTCAGTTAGTCCGGCTTCCCAATACGGTTATCTCATGAAATGGAAACCTTTTACCTCAGTTAATCTGGGTTTCTAGTAGCAATCTCCTTATCCCATAACTATGTGCCCACATATGT
>JAJOOF010000791.1:0-46925 GCA_029582545.1 Solanum lignicaule
CCTTCAGTCAGGCTTAGAAGGTATTGGATCGTCATGTCAAGCTGAGGCACTTGACGGTGTTCAGATTGCTGCTATGTCGGATCAAATAACTAAACTTACAGCGGCACTAGCAGAGTCGGAGCGGAAAAGAGTAGCTGAACAACAAAGCATGAGTGAGACCGTTCAGCAAATCAAAGAACAAGTGATGAACCTCGCTCGTCGACCTACTACTTCGGCTCCCGATGACACTGACGACGAGAGTGATGAGGATGATTATGTAGATCTCACTCCTTAGTTTAGATCTCTGGACATTTATGAACTTTTTGAAATTTTAAAACGAATTTTAAAAGACTTTATAAGTCTTTGATTTATGATTTAGATACTTTTGAATGTTATTTTAAGTTTGTTATTTATGTTTTGTTTAGACTGTTTAAAATTGTGTGTGTTTGATTGGGCTGAATAGTGTAGAATTAAATTGAATTGAATTTCTAAGTGGGCAGCAGAAGCTGCGAGCTGCTATTGTCAAAAATATTGCAGAAAAAGCGACGGACTAATGTCCGTCGCTTTTTTGGGTTTTAATTTTTTTAAAAACCCAAAAAAGTGACGGACAGCGTGGTTTTGTCCGTCGGTTTTTTGGGTTTTTTAAAATAAAATTTCCAGAAAAGCGACGGACAGTGTCCTTTTATCCGTCGCTTTTCTGGGATTTTCAAAAAATAAATTTCCAGAAAAGCGACGGACTGCGTCACCCTTTAGAAATTAAAAAAAAAAAAATTAAAATAAAGCGACGGACTCCGACGCTTTTTAAAAAAAATTCAAAAAAAAAAATAGTCGAAAAGCAACGCAGTCCGTCGCTAAAAGAGACGCAATCCATCTCTAAAAGCGACGTAGTCCGTCGCTTTTTTAAAAACGACGTTGTCCGTCAATTTTTAGCGACGCAGTCCGTCGCTTTTTGAAAAGCGTTGAGCTAAAAAGCAACGGAAGTGACTGCGTCGCTTTTCCGTCGATTTTGACCAAAAAAGTGACGCAGTCTGTCGCTTTTGGCCGTCGCTTTTTGACAATTTTTTAGTAGTGATTCTTTCCATCTTTTTCAAGATTCTTCTTCAAGGTAAGTCTTTCTCCATGAATTTCATTCTTTCCAACTTTAATTCCTCCATAGAATTATGAATCACTAATGAAAATCATAATTCTTGACCATAGAGATTTCAAGAAACTAATTCAAGAATCTCAAGAAAGGTTTTCATGATTTTTTTCCCTTCAAACTAGGGTTTCAAGGCTTCTAATCTAGTTCTTATCCAAGATTCTTCAAGAACCTTGTTCTTCCAGGTATACAAGGCAATCATCGTGTTGGACTAGTTCGTCCTTGCGCCCTACATCTACTTTCAAATTAGTGAAAGAGAAATCTAGGGTTCTACCCCCTAGATTTGAGTATTCTTGGATGAGTTGATTTTGAGTTCTTGATTCTTTTGAAATTCTACTCCTAATTATTGAATTGCTATATGGTATGCATTAAAATTCTTGAGTTGAGTCATTCATGTCCATAATTCCGCATGAACCCTATGATTTGAGTTATAAATTTTGAAACGCTTTTTAAAGCCAACACTTGAGTTGTTAAACTGAATTTTGAGAAATTAAAGATGAGTTTTGAGAAAAGAGTTTCTAAAACATGATTAATATGACAATCGAGTATTCCATCAATGTATGAGCAGTATGGTATCTAGATATACCATCAATGTTTATGCAGTATGAATTCCCGAGTCATCAATGATCATATTAAAATATGATTTTGATATGTTTTTAAGAAAGAGTTTCAAGTCTGAATTGAGTAAGAGTATAAGGCGACTATGTATTCCTAGAGGTATCAATTTTTACTTTGATAAAAGAGAAACTGAGATTGCTAAATGAGTTATGAGTTCAAAAGATATTTCAAGATCAGTTACATATTTTAAGAGGACAGTTTGAGCAATTATCTCAAACCAGAAAAAAGTATGTTTTATACATTTGGGCATGAGTATGTATATTATTGGGAGTAGGATTGACCACTAATATGGGGGAGAGTTCAGAAAACTCACAGCCCTAATAAACCATGTATGGTAACATGGGTAAATGATCATACTTTTTAGATGATTCCTTATTGCATTTTAAGCATAACTTAGTGGATCCACTTAGTTGAGGTGTTCTATACCCCGACAAAGTATAGGATAGTTCTGGCAGCGTGGGTGAGACACTGTATCATCATGTAGCTCATAGTGATGGTTGTTGGTTAGAGAATCTCCCAATAGAGTTAAAGTATATTTTTATATATAACTTATTATGTTGAGTTCAGAGATGAGAAAGTATTTTGTAAAGCTTTAAATGATTTTACTCCTTTATTTCTTTACATTCAGCTTGAGTACATTGTTATCTATTTCTCCTTTCTTACAGTTTTTTTGTTATACAACTATATTACATACTCGTACATTCAATGTACTGATGTCATTCGACCTACATCATTTAATGATTCAGATACAGGTTCTTAGGATCCTCAACAAGAGTCTGTTGAGATCATTTCATCCTCTCGTCAACTTATGAGTGAGACTTCCTTACTTTTGGAGTACTCTAGTTTTATGAGTTGTTAGTAGTAGTTTTTTTGAAGAGTCGTGGGTCTTGACACTCATCTTTATACAGTAGAGGCTTCATAGATAGACAATATTGGATAGTCTTTCAGTTTCAGATATTTTATTTAAAACTTATGTTTCATACTCAGTATATTCAGCGAAGTTTTGAGAATGACTAAACTATTTTTAAATGTTTCTTTCAATTTAATGATTATGTATGCTTGAGTTAGTCTTCCGCTTGTAGTCAACAGGGATGAGGGTTCGCTTGGGGACCAGCAATGGGTCTCGAGTGCCGGTCACATCCAGGGTGTAGGCTCGGGTCATGACAAGAATCTTGTTTCAGGTTTGGAATTAATCTCTTGTCTTAAGCCTTCCTTAACTCTCGAGGAAAGAAACACCCCATGAAAGCATCTTCAAACATAGCCCAACTTAGGAGTGGTTCATTCTCACCCCTAGCCTTCTTCCACTGATCGTACGAAAGCCTTGCAACATCCTTAAAGTGATACGAACCCAGCTTAACACTCTCTTCATCACCAACATACATTACCTGCAATATCTTTTGAACCTCATCCACAAAGCTTCCTAGATTATACTCATTAAGCTTTGGCCCTGTGAACTCAAGTGGATTTATCCCAAGAAATTCATGAATTCTTGAAGTGTCTGGAACACCCTGATGGCCTGCAGGGAAGACTCTTAGTAGCTCCTGTATCTGTTTAGACTAGTTTCTTGGGAGAGTTTTTCGGTTAATTGTAAAAAGATTGTTCTTAAATGCGAGTTTCATGTTTATTCCAAAGTATTAAAGACATTTCATATGTTTTATTAATTTCTGCATTGCTCTTTTTGAATTGGGTGGTAAGGATTCTCCTATCTAGATGTTAGAGTAGGCCCGCATGGGCGGGTGGATTGGGTCGTGACCAGTGGCAAAGCCAGGATTTTCAGTAAGGGGGTTCAAAATCTAAAAAAATAGACCACGAAGTAGCCGAAGGAAGTTCGACATCTACTATATATACCTAAAAAATTATTTTAACCATGTATAAATCATATAATTTTCCGCCGAAGGGGGGTCGGATGACCCCCCTCATTGTAAGGTGGCTCCGCCACTGGTCGCGACAACAATACTTTCTCCTACCTTTTGAGTATAGGTATTGTTCTGTGTGTTAGTTGAGTTCGATGTGATTGTTGAAATCTTAAAACTTCTTAGGGTTCACCTATCAAACTTAGGTGTATGGGCCCTCACGGCTTCTAGCCTTTTGGGTGTGACAACAAAGTTCCAATATAGTGTCAAAAATCACCTGAATCCTTTGATTCCCCATTCAAATCATGCTAACAAGTCCACAATAATATTGCTAACAAATATAAGATTTCAAAGCATAATTTAAAGCTTTAGAATTTGTTTTAAAAAAGGGCTTGGATTATTAATTATAACAAAATGCATACTATCTTACATATACTGATCACTGGAAATGCATCCATATAAGGAGATTTATTTATTTTACATGTGTCTAGACACACACACGCTTATTTATTTATATTATATATAATATAGAACAACATAGATTCTATTTCTTTAGAAGGTGAGCTTCTATATCCTTGGTCATGTCAAGAATAAAACCTAAAAAAATGAGGGGCTCTGGGGTGTCTTCATTTTTCTTTTCATACTCAATTGTCCATGTAGCCCATTGATGTTGACAAGATGATACAAACGTAAAGGAACTGTAAAACTCTAACAAATCTCCCTCAATCACTTTCCGACTGATCGAGTTCTTGTGATGATCGATGGCTTCAATTATATACTTTACAATCTTTTCTTGACCATCTGTAAACATTAAAAACAGAAAATACAATACATGTTACTCCTAGTTCAACTATCCAATTCCTCATGAAAGATTTAAACATTTTTAAAATATTTTTTTATTTTCTTTGTTTGTTTTCCTAGTTTTTCAGTTTCTCCAAAAAATATCTAATGCTCATGAATATTTAATTGTCTACCTTTTCTGAATATCATAAGTAGAGTTGACATTATGGAAAACATGAGAATCAATAAGGGAACTATAATTTTTATCGTATTATGTTTGGGTGACAAAAGTTATTTTCCGCAGAAAAAGTAATATCGGAAAAAATATTTGAGTGGTTACAAATATATATTACAGAAAGCATACACTATTTTAGATATAAATAATAGTGTTAATTAACCAAATAAATTCATAAAACCCTTTAAGTACTAAATATATGTATGTAAAGACTAGCTATTAGTAGGAGCAAATAAATCAAATTTGAAAGTTAATATAACTTTTATTAGAGAAATTACTTCTGTCCACAAGTGAAAGGAAATTATTTTCCTTTTTTGATGAAAAAGGATTTAAGTAAAATATACCTATGGTCAACAAACACCATGAAAAAATTATGAAGATTATTTACTAAATTATAACTTTCGTACTACCAAATACACCTAATTTTACAAAATTAATGAAATACAAATCATATATATAGATAGAGGAGAGAAATGTATGTTATCAGTTATACCTTCATTATATCTACAGTTCATAATCGTACCAATTTTTCCTATTTCACCTTCATTAATATCAATACGGTTGATCTTACTAGGACTTATGTAGGGTATATGATGAGAATTAGTGAGAAAAAGGTCATGAATCAAGTGTTCTCCACACTTCACCTCCTTTGAAGCAATCAACTTTCCTTTCACGCCCATATTTTCTTCTCCTCAAAATACCAATAAGTTGTGAAAAGAAAATGGTGAGAAAATATTACTTGTAGTCTTTATATAGATTTTAATATTTTGTAAAAGGGTAGCTAGTAGAAAATATTATCAACCATCTTTATATCACATGTTATAGTCCTTGACTTTTTGGGAATATTACTAACTGGGATTGGTCCAAATTATTATAGGACCGTTCGTAATAACCTCGTGAACCATACTTGTATTCATACAAGATTTATGCCAAATTCTTTTTTGTTATTTATGGATAAAAAAAACAAGAATTCATGACTTTTTCAGTTTTTGTATATATTATTTCATGTCCTTTTTGGAATATGAATGATCAACTCTTTTTTACCTCAAATTTTTCAGAACCATTCGTAATTAGCTAGTAAATGATACCTTTACCCTCTACAGGATCCACACCTCTATTTTGAGTGTTTAGAAGTCATGGTGCAAAAAATCAGAATTTTCTTAATTTATTGTGCGTAGTATTTATGGGTATTAATAACCGGTTCCATTAGGCCCAATTTGTTTTTGGACCATCCGTAGTGATCTTGTAAGCCATATCCTTAGCATCTAGAGGATCCGTAATATTTTTTTTATAGCATTTAGGGGTGATAAAACAGGAATTCAAGATTTTATCATTTTTCCATATGTATAAGCCAATGTATTTTGTGAAATATGACTGATCAGCTCTGTTTGGCCTCAAATTTTATAGGATCATACCTAATGACTATTGTAAACAATATCTGTAGCATCTAGAGGATTCGTAATATTTTTATAGCATTTAGGGATGACAAAGCAGGAATTCAGGATTTTGTCATTTTTTTCATATGTATAAGCCCATGTATTTTTGGAAATATGACTGGCCAACTCTTTTTGGCCTCAAATTTTTTAGGATCATACCTAATGACTTGGTAAACCTTACATATAGCCTCTCCATGGTTCACACTAGGGGTGTCAAAAATGAACCCAAACATAGGTAACCTGTCCAATCCGTCCAGAATTTGAAGGGTTGAGCTCAAGATAATTTGAATTGGGTTCAATCTCAACTCATTCAAGCCTAACCCATTTTAAGATAATCCTCAATTGAGATCAATTCAATCTCCAATTTCAACCCGTTTTAAAACTCTTTACTAAGATATGTTCCTATATTAAAGGTATGAATTCTTATCTATTTAACATCTTTAGGATTTATCTATCCATTTGTTACTTTTTTTAAAAAAATCTTGAGCGGAAATTCGAATTGTGATTATAAAAGTTAATATTACTATGTTAAAATTATTGAGATTAACTGGGTCAAATTGGGTGGGTCAAGACCCAACCCGTTTTTTAGCCCATTTGAACCCAACCTATTTGAGCCCAAAGTAAACTTGGGCGGGTCAAGACCCAACCTAATTTTTATCTCAACCCATTTTAATATCTCCAATTTCAACCCAACCCTCCCATTTGACACCCCTAGTTCACACCAATTGTTTTAGCATTTACTAATTACTGAACATGAATTTAGGATTTGCTCAATTTATCGTGTGTGTTTAGTACATGAATTTTTTAAAATGTGACTAACCGACTCTTTTTTATCTAATTATTTTTGGACCATTCATATTGACCTGTGAACCATATTCATAATCTCTATAAGATCCATGTTCCTTTTTTTAAATTTAGAGGTGATGAAATCATATTTCTGAATTTTCTCAGTCTTTATAAATAGTGATGGTCTTACTTTGTTTTGAGTATAAAGAAATAAGCAAGAAATATAGAATGAAGAAATATGAAAAGTATTATATTGTTTTTTTATTGAGATTAGTGTAGTGAAAGAAAGAGTTGAGACAAAGAAAATATTCTAAGTCTTCAACTAATTCACTATACAAAGGAGAGTAATTATATGTTGAAAGAATGTGTTCTTTTTTTGTGGAGCTTTGAACTTTTCAACTAATCCAGAGTTATTTGAGTTTTTACTTTGTCGTTGGGATGTTGTATCTTGGAGGGGATAAGTCAAGAGAAACACTACTAGATCGGTGTAGATTATACCGATGTGGGCTTGAATCTCCTTTAAGAGAGCGAGATATCCGCACCTCAGCTTGAATATATTTTAAAATTTTATTTTATCTTATTTTCAACTCTAATTTATTGTAATTGTGGTAAACCTACACAAGATTTTATATTTCTTTTGTGTGTATTTGTTCATGAATTTTTAGGAATGTAACTAATTGAATGTGTTTGGCTCAAAAAATTTTAGGACCATATGTAATGACTTTGGGAATCATACAATTTGCCTAAAGATTATCCACATAAAGTTTTTAGCATTTCAGAGTCACGAAATAAGAAATTTTCTCAGTTTCTCGTGTGAATTAGTCCATGAGTTTTGGAAACATTACTGGCCTGATTTATTTAGCCCATATTATTTTTGGAGCATCCGTAATAACCTAGTGAACCATACCAATAATCATACAAGATTCACGCCACCTTTTTGGCATTTTTGGGTCACGCAATAGGAATAAAGGATTTTGTAGTTTTTCAGGTATATTAATTCATGATTTTTTTTAAAAAAAATTGACTAACCAACTCTGTTTGGCCTCAATTTTTTAGGACCATTTGTATGGGCCAAGTGAGCCATACCTATAGCCTGTACAAGATGCACAATAATTTTTTAAAGTATAGGGTTCACAAAAGATTCGGGAATATGATCGGCTTAATCTGTTTGGCCCAAAGATTTTTAGGACCACCCATAATGATTTAGTGAACCATATACATATCCTCTAAAGGATCCACATGACTTTTTATATGATTTATTGTATTGAAATATAAATTTAATATTTGTCAAAAAAATGTCATGTGTATTAGTTCATGTATATTTGAGAATGTAACTAACCAACTGTCTTTTGCCTAATTTGTCTGGGACGATCCTTAATGATCTAGTTAACCAGACCTATATCCTCTATCAGATCCATGCCACTGTTTTTAGCGTTTAGGGGTCTCAAAATAGAAATCCAGTATTTTCTCAACCTTTTATATGTGTTTATTATTACATGAATTTTTGAGAATAATATTAACCAACTCTATTTGGCCAATTTTTTTTTGGACAATCTCTAATGTTTTTGTAAACCATACCTATAGCCTATAAAGGATTTTCATCACTTTTTCTTGGAATTTAAGAGTCACGAACAAGAATTCAAAATTTTCTCTTTTTTTTTGTTTATTAAATGCATGTATTTTTGGTAATATGACTAGCCAGATCTATTTGGCCTAATTTTTTTGGGGTCATCCATAATGATCTAGTGGACCATATTTATAGTCTTTACATGATCTATTTTCTTTTATTTTAGATTTTAGGGGTCACTAAATATGAATTCATAATTTTCTCAATTTTTCGTGTGTATTAGTATAAATATTTGGACTTATGACTAACTTGCTTTGTTTTCCTAAATTTATGATCATCCGTACTTAACTAGTAAATCATACTCATAGCCTCTACATGATCATGTCACTCTTTTTATCATTTTGGGGTCACAAAATGACTTTGTGAATCATACCTATAGCCTAAAGATTGTCCACAAAGTTTTTAGCAATTAAGAGTTTCATGAAATAAGGAATATTACTAGTTTCTCGTGTGAATTAGTTCATGACTTTGTGGGAACATTACTGACTTGATTTATTTAGTCCATATTATTTTTGGAGCATTCGTAATAACCTAGAGAACCATACCCATAATCATACAAGATTCACACCACCTTTTAGGCATTTATGGGTCACGTAATAGGAATTAAGGATTTTCGCAGTTTTTTATGTGTATTAATCCGTAAAATTTTTAAAATAGGACTAACCAATTCTAATTGGCCTCAATTTTTTTAGGACCATTTGTATGGGCCAAGTGAGCCATACCTATAGCCTCTACAAGATCCACACTAACTTTTTAGAGTACTTTAGGGGTCACCAAAGATTCCCGATTATGACTGGCAGAATCTGTTTGGCCAAAGATTTTTAGGAGCACCCATAATGATTTAGTGAACCATATACATATCTTCTAAAGGATACACATGACTTTTTATAGCATTTATGATGTCGAAATATAAATTCAACATTTCTCAAATATTTTAATGTGTATTAGTCAATGTATATTTGGGAATGTGACTAACCAACTATCTTTTTTACCTAATTTTTCTGGGACCATCCTTAATGATCTAGTTAACCATGCATATATCTTCTGCAAGATCCACACCACTGTGTTTAGCGTTTAGGGGTCTCGAAATAAGAATTCAGTATTTTCTCAATGTTTTATGTGTTTATAAGTACATGAATTTTTGAGAAAGATATGTCTATTAAAATAAAACTATTTTTAGAGTATGAGATACGTTTTATAACCACCACAAAATATTTTTCGAGTATTTGAAATAGTTTGTCGACATATTTTTTTCTCATACTATCAAAATGTCATTGGCAATATGAAACCTCTTAGAAATATTATTCTACAAAAGAATTATAGTGCTTCAATTCCCTTTGAAAATCTTTTCACAATGTCAAAGTTCATTCCTAGAGGCACCTATTGCAAGCAAAATAGCACAAACGTTAGGTCGGTGGCCTTATTTTCTATCACAATTAAACATACCACTTAATATCTAGAATAATAACAATAAAGACAAAAAAAAATTGTACAATTTATTTCTATTTAACAATGAAGTTAATAGAAAACCAAAAGTACAACACTGACTTATAAGGTGAAGTTTTCATATTCTTCAAACCAATTGCACAGTCTAATTTATCCATAGTAGGAAACTACAAAAGTTTTTAGTTTACAAAAATCAGTCAAAATCAAATTTCACACGGAGTACAAAACTAAAAAAGTCTTTTTTAGTCTCCAAACAGAATAAATCATCGAAGTCGACGAATCTTGCTTCCTCTTCTCCTTTCTCCTCTTTTCTCTTTTCGTCAAGCCCTAGAGTGAACTCTAACTTTTCTAAACTGATCAAAATATGGTTTTACCCCAATTAATCTCCTAAAAACGAATTAGAATAACTAGGTAAGGAAAAGACTAAATTACCCTTCTAAAATCCGGATTAGACTTTCCTTAATCCAACAGTCCAACTACCAAAGGGCATAACTTACTAATACAAACTCGGAATCGCGCGAACTCAACGGCGTTGGAAAGATCATTCCAAGAAATTTCCAACCATATTTGGAAGTACACTTAAATCATCCTGAGCTAGGATTTATGGCCGTTTGAAGTTGACCAAAGCTCAACTTTTCCTAACTTAAAACAAATTTCCAGATTTTCATTCTTTCCAAAAATGACTATTTCCAATTATTAGCTTCTTCCTAGTTATTTCAAATTGCGAGATGTTACAATATCCTTATATTATCACATAAATATGCTTTTCTTTTCAAATAGCCTTCCAATATTAACATTTTGATATACTATCTTATCCAAATAAAAAATGTATATCTCATTCTGCAAACTAAAGAATTTTAAAGGCAATACTATTTCCCAAGAAAAATTCATTCAAAAACATATGGTTTGCAGATGCAGGAGACAAGTTACCTCCTTGTGCCACACTACCTTGAGACTGTGCAGGTCTAGCTCTGAAGTTCTGCGAATTCCGACCATTATACTCACCTTTGTTTCTGGGTGCAAGGGCACTAACAGATGATGGAGCAGGTCCCTTTTGCTTCTGCTAAAAGGACAAATGGTTCACATTACCTTTCTGCTGCCTAGACTCATTCCCTGTCTTAGCTTTCTTATTTCTGAATTCCTCTATATGCCTTAGCTTCTCTTCCTAAACCTGCTGCACATAGACCATCAACCTTAATATGTCCATGTCCCCGATTAGCATCGCAACCCTACCTTCCTTGCTCGACAGACGAGACAGCCCAGCAACAAACAAGCTCATTCTACTCTCCATGTCCGTAATCATCTCCGGAGCATAACGGGATAGTTGGGTGAACTTTAACCCATACTCCTGAACACTTGGAGAATCCTGCTTAAGTGTGAGGAACTCACGTACCTTGGCCTCTTTCAATTCTCGGAGCAAGAAACACCGCAAGAATGCTTCCTCAAAACAGGCCCAACTCGCAGGTGGTGCATCCCCAGCTCTACGCCCTTTCCATTGGTCGAACCAAGTCCTAGAAACATTCTTCAATTGATAAGCACCTAGTTCAACTCGCTCAGTATCTGTCACATGCATAACATCAAATACCTTCTTCAGCTCCTCAATAAAGTTCTCTGGATCCTCAGTAGTGCTCGAACCAGTGAAGCTTGGAGGATTCATCCTCAAGATCTCACGAATCCTAGAAGTGTCAGCCCCTTTTTGTGGAGCTCCTCTTTGCTGCCCAACCTGGTTAGTCACAGCTTGACTCAACATCCTAATTGCTTCTCTGAATTCAGCATTAGTGACTTCCTCTTGAGGTTGCACTTCAGGTGCATTTGGTAACTCTTGCTCCTCAACATTATGCCTAGCAGGACGACCACTTACAGCTTTTCATAAAGGCATGATTATCTGAAAACACGTGCAAGAACAAATTAGAAGGAAACTTTTTAGAGATCAAACTCTAACGCACGAAATGAGTGTGAAAGAAGTGAGAAATTTTCCTAAGTGATGTAGCCTCCTAGTTATAGATGTGGCGCGCTTCACACTGATAACTAGGACTCTACAGACACGGCTTCATAAACTCTCTAGGACTCTTGAACTCTATGCTCTGATACCAAGTTTGTCATTTCCCGAGCCTAACGTGGCCGGCACTCGAGAACCATTACTGACCCCAAGCGAACCCTTAGCCTGGCTTACTTACTCAACGGAAGACTTAAACACAAGAGATATAGCTCATGCAATAACTTAAAAGATAATAACTTAGCCAAAAATGGCAACTCAAGTCTTAAACATATTCAACTGAAATGAATAAGACTAAAGAACTAATACTATCAGACTATGAAGCCTCTAAAACAATGAGAGATGTCGGGACAGGACCCCCGATCATCATAACAACTGAAAACTAGAAAGCAAATGATAAAAGAGTCCTCCGAAATGCAGGGAGGCTCACCAACAGACTCGAAGTGTTGAACCTGATCAACGAGGCACTGGATGTTGATCTTGGTTACCTGTGTCTGCATCATAAGACGATGCAGGCCAACTGGCATCAATACATTGAATGTACGAGTATGCGAGTTGGAATGCTAAACAATACATAGGGTTGAAAAGATTCTGAAAGAAACACTTACCTTGGCTCTTCTCAACTGATGAATAACGTAACTCAAAATAAAGCAATGAACACATGCAATATATGAAAAGCCTTATAAAAACAGTAAAAGCAACTTAGTTCGTTAAAGGAAATGCAGTAACAAACTCAGCTTTACTCATATAATAAAATAAGATAGTTTCTGTGAGAGATTCTTTAACCGACAGCCACCACTATGAGCCTAAGTGGTGATACAACGTCTTTCCTATGCTGCCAGAACTGTCCTAAACTTTTCTGTCATATAGAACGCTTAACTTAGTAGATCCACTAGCTTAACTTATGTGATCATCTAAAAAGCATGATCCATTAATACCCATGATGACTACATAGTTTATGGAGATGTGAGTTAATATGAACTCGCATCCCCATATCGGTGCTCAATACTACTCCTAAAAAGTACTTAGCTCATATGTTTTAAAAACAAACTTCTTTCCTTGGTTTGAGATAATTACTCAAAACTTAGCTTAAAAGCTCTCTTGGAATCAATGTTCCCTTTTCTTGCTCAAATGTGAAAATATTTATAAACTCTTTGGGAAAACTTAGTTCCCTTATAACTTTTTGAGAAATGAACTCAACTCTTTACTCTTTGCTTATCTTGAAACTTAAGTCTTAAAACAAAGTTAAAACATTCATTAAAGACTTTGAAAAACTTATAAACTTTGCTTTGACTTGCTTCTTAACTTCTAGACTTGCTCTTGACTTTGATCCTAACTTTCCTTGAATTGAATTATGGATTCAAGGTTCATGATCTCATGTTTATCGATGATTTCATGATGTTTAGATGTACCTTAGAGTGTTGGAATCAACTAGAAAACATAGGTACATTGCTAAGGAACTAGTACGAAAAGATGGGGAAGAACTGGCGTCCCTGGCGCTCTGAGAGGCGTGAGGCGCCAGCCCTTGAGATTCAGAGACCAAGTTGGGGCACCCTGGCTGGTGCGGCGCCCCATAGCTCAACATTCAGAGATCCTTTTTGGGGCTCTGAGAGGCGCGACGCGCTAGGACCCTCCCCAGGTGTTCCCCGACTTTTCTTCTCCATTTTTCATCTCTAAACCCTCTAAACTTCCATGGTTCCTTCCCCAAACACTTAGAATCATTTATACCCTCAAAATATGATAGATTCAACCGAAATTACATCCGGAAACTTGAATCAAACATCAACCAAACCTCACCAACACAACCCACAAGAATTCAAACAAATTTCATCAAGAACTCAAAGGATTTATTTTCAAATCAATATAACCTTGCTGAATTGAATAATGATTGGCGCGTGGGTAAACTAACCCAACACTATGTGATTTCATATACCTTGTAGTGATCGCCCCCGACAAAATCCACAAGCTATCCTTGACGAAGTCGACGAATCTTGCTTCCTCTTCTCCTTTCTCCTCTTTTCTCTTTTCTCCAAGCCCTAGCGTGAACTCTAACTTTTCTAAACTGACCAAAATCTGGTTTTACCCCAATTAATCTCCTAAAAAAGAATTAGAATAATTAGGTAAGGAAAAGACTAAATTACCCTTCAAAAATCCGGATTAGACTTTCCTTAATCCAACAGCCCAACTTCCAAAAGGCATAACTTACTCATACGAACTCGGCATCGCGCAAACTCGGCGGCGTTGGAAAGATCATTCCAAGAGCTTTCCAACCATATCTAGAAGTACACCTAACTCCTCTTCAGCTAGGAGTTATGGCCATTTGAAGTTGACCAAAACTCAACATTTCCTAACTTAAACAAATTTCCAAATTTTTGTTCTTTCCAAAAATGACTATTTCCAATTATTAGCTTCTTCCTAGTTATTTCAAATTGCGAGATGTTACAATATCCTTATATTATCACATAAATATGCTTTTCTTTTCAAATAGCCTTCCAATATTAACATTTTGATATACTATCTTATCCAAATAAAAAATGTATATCTCATTCTGCAAACTAAAGAATTTTAAAGGCAATACTATTTGCCAAGAAAAATTCATTCAAAAACATATGGTTTGCAGATCTTTTTTCGAAGACACATGATAAATATAACTTTTAGAAACTATTTTCCTCCTTAGATAAATAATAAGAAGTTTACCTAGTGTAATATTTAACCGAAACACCACCAATTCTTCTGGTACATTTTCACTTCAACCTTGCTAAACAAGGCACCAAATTCTGGAGAAGTAGTGCAGTAATCTTCTACCTCCATGACTTATTTTCCTCAATCAGTAGAATACAAGAAATACCAACAGTATAATAATTTCCTTAAGATTGTTGTTCATCCTATATTCCTAAGATACTTAGACCAAAAACTTTGAAGAACTTGATAAAAAATAACAAAGTTTAAATAGTATTTTCAAAACTAGAAAATTAAAACCAGTAGAGAAAGAAGAACTAGAAAAAGATTAGAAACAATGTACGAAATATTTTTCTTAAAGAAGAAAATTGAGCCCACTGAATGCACATGCGTTGTCCCCTTAAGGAAATTATTCCCCTCAAATACCCGAGGTTAATGGAATATATCCTCCCAGGATAATACGATCTTAGTCGCCGATGTATCGGTACTTATAACCACGGTGTCAGCGAACTACTCAATGACAGTAAAGTACACTTAGAATACTAGATTTAGTAGTAGTAGAAGGAGTCCAGAAAATTAGTTCTCTTAAAATGAGAGGAAATTCCTCTATTTTTAGACAGCAAAGGGTAGTGTGAAAAAGTTCTTATTGTACCTTACCAGAAAGGTTACAATCCTTTGGAAAAGTCACAATCTTTCAGGAAGGTCACAACCTTTCATAAAAGTCACAACTCCTCATAAAACTCACAATTTTTCATAAAAGTCACAACTCTTCATAAAAGTCACAACTCTTCATTTTCTATTCATATCTTTTAAAACCAACAATAAGTCACTATTATATTAATGTAATGAAGTGGTTAGTGTTTATATTCAATAATAATTGTTGAAATACTGACCCCCAGATTTGCGTAAGGATCATGTATATTCTATATGTTCCTTCGCATATTACAACAGTTACGTTATGTAAAGCAAATAAAGTAATGACATAATATTTTGTCGCGGAAAACCCCGACTCATAAAGGGTAAAAAACCATGACCTACACCTCAGTAGGATTTAACTCCATTTCATTAAACTCTGAGCCTCAACAAAAGATTACAACCCTATGTAACCTAAGGAATTATAAACTCCAATTCCTAGACGTGAACAACCAACTAGATCGTCGACCCCACTTCAAATTATGAATTCAGATTACAACTCTTGCAATCCTAGAAACTAACTCTAATTCCTAAACTCCAACACAAACCCCCAAGGTTTATGTTCCTAAGTGTTTAAGTCACCCCAACTTGAAGACTCTATTCCTACTCCAGTTTATACTTCACTGGATCTAGAAAGAATTAAAGATACAACTCGATAAAAACTCAATACAAGCAAACTTGACTTAAGAACTATAAAGCATAAGACTATGAATATGGATGAGGTTCTTCAATGTTATTTCCTTGCGTTGGCTGCACTTTGTAATAAAAAATCACTCAAATATGAACTCTCTCTATTTGATTGTATTCTACTTGTAACTCTCTATTTTAGTGCACAAGTTTCGTTGGAAGATCCTTGGTTTATTTATAGACTAAGTAGACCAAGAATCCTTTTCCTACTTCAATTTGTTTTCTTACTTCAACTCTGCTTCCTTATCCGTGTGGAATTTAGAAATTCTTGTAAACTGATTTTATGCACCTTCCTCTTCCTTGAAGGAATTCTTTATGAAAGGAAACCTTTTTGCACTGCTTCCTTGTCGAAAAAGCAACCCTTCCACCGTTTTATAACTTCTAATTCGCGTGGTTAATGTTCTCCTTATCCCAGTCGAATTCGGCCTTAAAGGAACATGTCGGCGCAACCTGTTTCTTTCATTTGTTTCCCTATTTTTCAATCATCAAAATCTTTCTCGATCTAACAAATTCCCCCTTTTTGATGATGACAACTCACTCTGTGTTATGTCAGTTTCTTAAAGCACAATAGACAAAGAAAACACATTAGAGGATCAAGTCAGACCAATTTTGTTATAAATATTACACAAGTATGCATTTCCCCCTTTTGACATCATAAAACACTGTGAAGGCATACACAACACTAAGAGAAGCAAATTTGATACTCATGGCCACTGGGCTATCACCTACACAAACACTTAAAAATCAAGAACTCAGTTAGCTATAGCAAGGCATTTGCACAAACATAGGAGATAGACATGAACCTGAAACTCAAACCCAACATTAGAATTAATCAAAAATCATATACACCACAAATGTAATCAAAATTAAAGATAGAATCAAGCACTTGTGATGAGAAAAAAAATTGGAAAGTCAAAGATTAGAGTGGCTAGGCACTAACAAAAGATTGGGCATGAGACGGTAAATAAAAGTCCTCTTTTAGCAGCTCAAAAAACATCTTTTGGATTAACAAAATTAGTAGTCTTCTCAATTTCAAGGGTAGCCTTGGTCTATGCAAGCTCAACGTTGAGCTTTGTATTTTATTTTTCTTTAGTAGGCCTACATGTTCAAGATCATAGTTCATATGCAGCTGGTCCATGGCATTCTGGTGAGTGACACATATGACTTTAATTTCAACTTATTTATTTTGCATCACCTTTAAGGAACTGGTTCAATCAATCATGTGCCCTCCGGGGAAACAATAGTTCACTCATCTCTAACCCCCAAAATCAGTAATCACCTTGCCTAAGAGCACTGTCCGCTTCCCAAAGTTCAAACCTCTAAATGTACGAACATCAAGAGTGTCTTCTTATCCAAGAGATTCAGAAGAAGGTAATCCATAATCATTTTATTTACTATCGATAGTCGGATTGACCAGTTTTGACTTAACATAATCTTAGGAGGAACATATTTCTTGACTTGCTCCTTTGATCGCTTATATTGAGATTTGCATTTTTTTTTTTGCCATAATCTCCTCATCTGTAATTTCAATAGAGTCAGTAAGAGAATTTTTTTTTTCTTTAACATCATTTGAAGAGGAACATGTTATCCCAACCTGTTCCCTAGATGTGGTACTATCAGATGTAGCACCAACTATAATAATTTTTTACATCAACCCTAAATCTCAGTTTATATGGATCCCAACAGAAGAACTAGGTTCGACAGAGGGGTGTCCCATTGATTCCCCCTCACTAGATGCACCCAAGTTGAGCCTAACAACTGAACTTTGTTCAACTGTAGGGTCCCCAAAATATTCCCCCTCACAAGGTACATCCTCCAAAACTTCGTCAGTAATTTTAGATACACCTAATACAGATTCCCCCAATCTACTTTCTACACCACAACCTATATTTTATAAGGCATCAAAGTAGAGGTGTCATCCACCGAAGTTATCTCAACCATAACATCAGATAGACCATCACACTTAGAATCTCCAAGAATGTCATTTAGAAACATAAATTGTAATTAATCAAGCATAGACATGTTTCTTGAAGAACACTTTATTCCACAGTTTTAGAAAAAGAGGATTTATTGGTTAAGAAGTTTATGGAAGAGAAAGGTGTGAGTTGTAAAGACACAGTACGATAAGGCTTTAAATAGCCTTTTTAACAAGATGTTTGTTTAGTAGTATTGAGGACATGAATATATCTTTTGGGACAAGTAGAAGGAACAGGTTCATGTGCATTGATTTTATATTTTATTATGAATAATTGTAGTGCACATACCTTAGATCTCTGGAAAATGCTGAATTTTTCTCCAATTTTACTAAGCCTCGCTCTTGTGATAGATGCAAATACAATGTTATAGTGCATGAGTAGCTTGACTTTAAAAGTGGTATAGAGACATACAACTAAATGTACAAGCCTGAGCATAAAGTTCATGATTAGAAGGTAGTATGTGCAATGTTCAATAGCCACTAAGGGATACTCATGTGATTTTAATCATCCCCAAGCTCCAACATGTTCCTTTAAAAGTGTTTCTTTAGTCTTCCCTACTTTTTCAACTTCTTTGATTTTACCAAAAAGAATTTTCACCACAAAAACTACTATTCCATCTTTTTCTTCTGCAGGTGAGAGGAATTTCTTCTAGTTTCAATCATGTGTCTCGAGCAACAGGTGTTCATATAGAATGTTGCTTGCTTCCTCTCACTTTTCCTGCAAATTCAAAGGTTAGATTTAGGAAACCAGACTATATTGGGTCCTTTGTATTGATAAAAAAGGATGAATGAGATCTCTATTAATCCATATTGGTAAAACATTTTTAGATTTTTTCTTTTGCCCCAACATGTTACTTTGACATGATTCCTTTCTTTTAACAGGGTTGATTTTTCTATTTAAAGCAGCTTTGAAGTTTTTATTCATGTGAGTTATAACTATTGGGCAGGTACCCCTTAAATGACCAATACTACCACAATGTGTGCACAAATAAGAGGTTTTTTTAGGGACTTCTTTAACAAAACCTATTCCAGCTTTAGTGTTATGTGTTAATTACTGAGCTGAGTCACAATCATTGAGGACATAGTCCATTTGTTTGCCCTCTCAAGCTCATACTTAGTTCTAGCCATGTCAAGATTTATTCTTCTAGATTTTTCCCTTGCAGAAAATAGTTCATCATTTAACCTCTTTAGATCTTGGTCACATCTGATTTGGTCACCACTAATTTTTCTTTCCTATTTCCAATAACACTTTGTTTCAAAAATTCAGATTTGAGAGCCAAAATGCAGGAATCAAGTTGTTATACTTGTTTCTTTAGGAATTGATTTTCTTTCCTAAGATCATAATTAATTTTTTCAAGATCAATGTATTCAAATTTTAAACTGGTCAAGGAAGTCAATAACTGATCTCTATTTTCATTCAACTCTTGAAAATAATTTATAAGAGTTAGATAAGGGAAGATAATTTTTTCTTTGAAAAATATTTTAGTTTATTTTTAAGGTCAAGAAGATTTACCTTAATTTTATCAATGTCCGATTCAGAGTCCTCCATGACCATTGATTGAATAACATTGTAAAAGACACTTAATCCAGTTCTAAGCGTCAACAATCGTTAGTCAGTATATAACCCAACTAAATGAGTTGAGGTCGAATCCCACATCGAGTGGTATGTGTTTAAGATTCAATAGGAAAGTACAAATATGCTCAAGTCAATCATAGGAGTAGACATTATTGAAGAAAAACATAATTCAAATTAAGGGATGACACGAATGCCAAATAACAGGAGGATTTTGGTTGAAAATTATCAACTACAGCAGCAGCAAATAATACGAAATAACAAATATTGAGATGGGTTCTTGGGATGTGATTCGATTATAGGCTAATACAGACAAATGGGTAGTTGAAATTGTTAGTAAATAGTTGTAAATTAGTGAATAGGCTAGACTATAGAGGAGGTAAATTTTCTCTCGAACAATTTACCCCAAATCAAGTCGGTTTCTCTCAAACACCAACAAGCAAGCAAATAAGAACAGCTTACGCCTTAGTCCATTCGCTCTCTCGAGTTGAATGTGTGAAAAAGGGTTTAGGATTCACTCTTTCGAGCTGAACCCATGACAACCCAATATCCACAGACCATCAATCAATAATTTTGATTTAAAAACCTCTCTCTCTCGAGCAAGCCAAAAACACAAAGGAAGAGCAGCATTTACAACTACAATCATTTAATTTTAACCACAATTAATGATTGAAATCACTTCTAAACAGCATTTAAACTAACAATTAGTAATACCCATAAGCTAAATCAACCCATAATCACACAATCACACCCCAAGAATTGGGGTTTTAACTAGATATCATAAAAAGATAAAAATCGTTACCAAATTGTGTTTCCATCAACTAGGTAAGATTAATTTCGTCCTTATAAATGTCCAAATTGAAAAATATCAAAGACCCACTTACAATTTCTTAAAAATAGAAATCATCAATTCTTCAAAGCTAAGGAAAACTTGTCTCAAAACTCTGAGTTCAAACTGATTCAAAAAATATGATAAAACCTATGATAAAAAGCTCTCAAGATTAATGTTTGAAAATGTATTTATAGTCGCCAAAAATATGCTGGGAAGGGCCATTCGGCGCAGTAAGTCAGGCTCGCCGATCAACTCGGCGATCCACCCTTTGGTCAGTTCCATCGCCTTTTTGCTTTGGCATTCAGCATCCGCAAGTTCTGTAACTTTGGACGATCCAACACTGCAACGTGGAACCACTCGGCGACACGTCGACTGCTCTTTTCTCTCGCCAAATTGATTTTCTCTTTCAGGGCTTAGCACACTGGAACTTTAGGCGAGATGGTGGCCATTCGGCGATTCGCCAAAGGGGCTTGGCGATCACCATGCCTTCATTTCTTCCTTCTTTCAACTCGCTTCGTTCCTTTTTGCAAATTAGTGTCCATACTTTGTTCCTCAATCCAAATACCTAGAAATCAAGGATTTTACATCAGTTGTTGGCATAAAACAGGCATTTGAGGACACTAAATCTATCAAAATAAAGCCCTAAATGAGTCCAAATTATGGACTCATCAGCCATCAAAGCAACATCTTCTGTATCATCTTCAAATGAGTTGTCTGAACCTGTTCCCCAAGCAGCATACATAGCAATGTCAGATTCTTTTTATTTGCTCGGGGGCAATTTTTTCTCATAGTTTCCACAGCATTCGGCAAGCAAGGACTAGCCCACCGAAAGTTACAATGCATTTTAGGGGTTAGGGGTGCAGAAAGGGTGATCAAAAAGGACTTTCGGCGAGTCGCCGAGTTCACTCGGCGAACTCAAGCTTCTCGCCAAAAGTTACAGAACCAAACTCAAGATTTAGCATGAAATTAAAGGCGATAAGGGGCATTTGGCGAACCGCCGAGTGGTTCGGCGAGCTCGACCTAGCTCGCCAAACGTCCCAATGTGCCTACTTTCAACCCCATCTTCCAAATTCAACCCCCAAGCCCTCGAAAAAGAATCAAACTATGCACCCATGTAATTAAACTAAGTCCCATTACACCCATGCCCCCGGGATACTCAGACTTCTCCCGGTTTAGCCAAATTTGGTCATTTGGCGACTTTTGCCCTTAAGAATGACGTCAACCACTCTATCATTGGGCAAAATACGTTATTTGGCACAAATGCGGGTTACTTAGACTTCACCCGACTAGACCCAACAACAACACAACACAACCCAAATTCATAGTCATGGGCTTGTAGAAAATCCTCCATTCTCGCCTTTCACCATGCATAGTAATGTCAATTGAATAGTGGTGGTATGTTGATGTGTTGACCTTCAATGTGTCCAAGAGGAGGTGCAGAATTCATAGTGATCTTATCTTGAGTTATTAGACTCTACAAAGATAACCTGCTCTGATACCAATTGTTGAAATACTGACCCTCAGATTTGCCTAAGGAACATGTATATTCTATATGTTCCTTTGCAGATTAAAACAGTTACGTTATGTAAAATAAATAAAGTAATGACACAATATTTTATCGCGGAAAACCTCGAATCATAAAGGGTAAGAAACCACGACCTACACCTCTGTAGGATTTAACTCCACTTCATTAAACTCTGAGTCTCAACAAAAGATTACGACCCTATGTAACCTAAGGAATTATAAACTCCAATTCCTAGACGTGAACAACCAACTAGATCGTCGACCCCACTTCAAATTATGAATTCAGATTACAACTCTTGCAATCCTAGAAACTAACTCTAATTCCTAAACTCCAACACAAACCCCCAAGGTTTATGTTCCTAAGTGTTTAAGTCACCCCAACTTGAAGACTCTATTCCTACTCCAGTTTATACTTCACTGGATCTAGAAAGAATTAAAGATACAACTCGATAAAAACTCAATACAAGCAAACTTGACTTAAGAACTATAAAGCATAACCTATGAATATGGATTAGGTTCTTCAATCTTATTTTCTTGCGTTGGCTGCACTTTGTAATCAGAAATCACTCAAATATGAACTCTCTCTATTTAATTGTATTCTGCTTGTAACTCTCTGTTTTAGTGCGCAAGTTTCATTGGAAGATCCTTTCTTTATTTATAGACTAAGTAGACCAAGAATCCTTTTCCTACTTCAACTCTACTTCAATTTGTTTTCCTACTTCAACTCTGCTTCCTTATCCGTGTGGAATTTGGAAATTCTTGTAAACTGATTTTATGCACGCTTCCTCTTCCTTGAAGGAATTCTTTATGAAAGGAAACCTTTTTGCACTGCTTTCTTTTCGAAAAAGCAACCTTTCCACCACTTTATAACTTCTAATTCACATGGTTGATATTCTCCTTATCCCAATCGAATTCAGTCTGAAAGGATCATGTCGGCGCAACTTGTTTCTTTCATGTGTTTCCCTATTTGTCAATCATCAAAATCTTTCTCGATCTAACAATAATAATAATAATAATGCATGTTAAAAATGTATAGACACCCGAACTAGAAAACTCAATAAGAAATCCAAAATGTTCTCCACTTAACTAAATATCTATTAGCCGTCATATAAGATACATACGCAAATTGTTTTAAATCACATATTTCGTAAAAGGAGAAAAAAAAAACTGAATAATCTTCCTTCCATCTTTTTTTCTTCATCCTACCTCATAAGAGATTCAGGTACCTTCATTACCAATTAATTGGCGATGATTGAGGATAGTGAACTCTCCGGAGCTCATTATACCTCTGAAGATCGAAATTATGAAGTTTCATAAGTCGTTTTTGCTTTATACTAAAACGTGCCTGGAAGAAGCCTTGGAAAGAAGGCTCTTTGGATGTCTTCAGAAAGAAAAAATAAGTAGTCATGAAATATGTTGATGTGAGGTAGAAACAAATTGGTTCCATAACATCCCATGTTAGGTCCCAAAAAGTGAACCTCATGAAAGATGTTGTTTGAATTGCCAAACATCCAAGTCCAAACCACATTTCTTTACGTACTAATGATTCTGCTTTCTTGTCAATTGATGTTTTTTCCTTTTCCATTTGTTCAAGCTCCTTCATTCTTTCTTTGTCATGATTTGGTTTGTGCATTGGCAATAGTTCTTGCATGGCTCGTACTACCTGTGACAAAAAAGAGGACTAAAAACTTTACACAAACGTACTCCTTTGATCACCTCACACTCAGAGTCAGATAGACGGATTCAAGATGTTGAAGCGTAATGATTTCTTTAGTTATTTCAAATTGATATTTAATAATAACATTGGGGTCACAAGAACATATTTAGTGAATGTTTTACTATGCATACAATTTGTGCAAAAGTTTTGAGTTCCCGCAAACCCCAACTTTCCAATTTCTACTTCAAAATGATGTTTATACGATATTCAATTAAATTGTTTGTCTTAATTTGACTTGCATAAAATCTTGTGTTCTTAAATATATTATGTGGATGTTGAAATTTAATTTTTTCAAAATTTAAAAAATGTATTCTTTCGTAACGAACTAAAAAGTTAGGAATACATATTTTTTATTATGAAGATGTTAATTAGGGTTTTGGGGTCTTTGAAAACGGTCCAACTTATCCACTATTTAGTTACCGTTTTATCAGTCAAAGGATAGTTTCTTTGACCAGAAGATTTTCAAATATTTTAAATTGATAATCATAGTAATTTATAGCATTTTAATATAATTTCTAAATACGTAAATTTATTTATTTTTAAAAAAAATAAAGATTCTAAAGATAAGAAAATAAATTAAACTAACCTGATCAGGGCGGAGAAAAACAAGGTTTCCCAAAACAATAACATCTCCCGATTCATCCATCTTCTTAGCAAACTGAAGGCCTTGATCATCATCCAAACATGTTTCCTTACAAATTTCAATAAATTCAGCGAACAAAATCCAACCCTTCTCCATTTTCCTTAGCCTCGATTTCAACATTTCAAGTTGCGGCAACTTTAAAGTCTTTCTCGCATCCGTCATGGACCCCACATCCAATGACTCCTGTCGCGGTGGGGGCCGCGGAAGCAAGAGTACCTCATTAATTAATCTCACCTTATCTCTCGAAATAATGTCCATCCCATGTAATTTATGGCGGAGATTTTCTTCCATGGCTAGTGACCCTTGGATCTCCGGCGAGGATACCATTGATTGGTAAAGAAATCGCCGTGGATCCGTATTTTTATCGGTGGATTTTTCTTCCACCATGGTTGAAGAAGTAATACGACATGTTAATGTTAGAGATGGAGCACTAAATTTGTATGCACTAAAAATACGTTGAGGTAGTGTTTTCTTGAACGCCATTGATATATAGGGATTGTAATAAATTAGTGTTGGGTCATAATGTATATATATATATAATAAAAAATTAAGAACCTTGTGTGAGGAGGTGAAATGTTTGTGAACTCCATGTTACATATAGGTCTAGGTTCATAATGAAAACACTATTTATATCAAGGCTATTTTAGGATAATTGGACAAGATTAGTAAATGAATAAAATTGGTGACGTCATACATATTTAATAAAATTATGGTGACCTCTTGTTCACAAGATCGTGTCGCCACATATATCCAAGGTGGCAAAGAGTTGGGGACTTCAATATAGTCGAAAGTTCGATCTAGTTCCTCCACCAACGTGAACTCCAGTTATATTCAGTTATGCTACACTTTTTGAACATCAAAACAATTTTATGACATTTGAAGAAGTATATTTGTACGTTTTTTTAAAGTTGTTCCTATGTTCTAAATGTTAGTTAATATGTACTAACAAATACTTATAATAATGGCTTTGCAGAAATAAAAATAATAAAGTTTACAGCATGTACACCAAAAATAGAAATTAAAAACATCAGTAGAAGTTAATGACTTAAAAACATATAAGGATCTATAACAATAGAATGAAATAAAAAGGGCAAAAAATTCCAACTCAATGAATGCACAGTGTGTCCTTAAGGAAATTATTTTCTTTTAATACTCGAGATTTACAGAAATAGATCATCTCAGGATAGAAGATTCTATTCACCAGCGTTCCAGAAAAGTCATTTAAAAATAGTGGAAATTTTAAATAAAACAGTAGAGACGTTTACACAATGGGTCGTGCGGATTCACTTTGGATTGGGTCGTTTCGGGTTGGCCACTTATATTAATTAATTAATATTTAATTAAATAAATAATTAAATAAAACTTTGTCCAAAAAATAATTTCTCGATTATTTTCCAAAGTCAAAGTCAAAGTCAAAGCAAAGTCGTAACCGAGCGAGCGAGCAACGACGATGGCGTGAGGGGGTCCCTCTTTCCAACTCATTTAACAACTAGTAGAAGTTTTCCTTATTTAAACACTTGAAATTTTTGTTCCACCACCAATGAGGGTGAATTGCTTTTTACTAAGTATAGAGACTACTTCATATTTTCTCCTTTCATCTTCCCTCCATTTCCCATTAATTCTTCCTATATACCCAATAGCTCTCCACACAAATGGATAATGGCTATAACGTAAAGGAATGAACGGGCGAGTGCTACTTTACAAGCAAGGATCAGTTGCATCCGGATAAGTAGGTTTCCCTTTGAACTTTCCGTAGTGAGCATGTGTTGAATATACTCTGTCAATCGGTAGATTTGATATCTTTGAACCATTGAGCTTTGATTTATACCTAGACAACCATATGTCACACAATCAACCGTTTATGGTTCTTAAGATTGTGTTTGTTTCAGTTATGAACACCTTCTAAATTAGTGAGTGTATATATAAAGAATAGGCTTTTCACAATGATTCTTTTTTAAGCGGTTTACACTTCACACTCATATAGATGGTTAACTGTGTGTTATCGCATAGATACACTATTTGGTCAAATATTCCAAATTTGACAAATCATTAGAAAATTTTAAGTGTTACTAACTCGTTAACAAGTCATAATGTTTTATCCTTGTTCCTAAACATTGTCTTCATCATGAGAATTGATTGAGTTGTTTGACAATGTCTAACCATCATTCACAACTTTGTTTGATCTGCTTGTACCTAGCTCTTGGGATCCCAAGTCTGCTAGGTAGAGTTACCACCATGATGACTTGGTCTAAGTCTTCAACTCATTCCCTTAGATGATCTTTTAACTGTCTCTCTAGCTAGGTCTTTTGTTAGTGGATCTGACACATTATCAATACTTTACATAGTTAATCATAATAATTTCACTAGAGAGCGGTTGTCTTACGGTATTATGTCTTTGTCATATGTGACGAGATTTTTCGTTGTACATGATGTTCTCTACCCTACCTATTGCTCCTCGACTATCACAGTATATGCATATAGGTTCCACGGGTTTGGGCCAGAATGGAATGTCTTCCAAAAAATTTTGGAGTCATTCAGCTTCTTCACCGACCTTATTTAAAGAAACAAATTCAGATTTCATTGTAGAGCGAGCGATACATGTGTTTTGGATGATTCCCAAGATACTACTCATCTACCAAAGGTAAATACATACCCATTTGTGGATTTTACTTCATTGGACTCGATGATCCAATTTGCATCACTATATCCTTCAATCATGACAATATATTTATTACTCTCTCTGTCCTATTTTATGTGACACTTTTCAGATTTCGAGATTCAAACAAGTCTAACTTTGACCGTAAATTTTTCATAGATCTTTTAAACATTTTGAATTATCAATTGTTGTGACTTATAGTACTTTTTACGTAGTTTACAAATATAGAAATTTCATTTCAAAAAAATTAAAGATTTCATGCGCAATTTTCCGGTCAAACTTAAACAGTTTGACTCTCAAAAAATGAAAAGTGACAAATAAATTGGGACAAAGGGAGTATAATGCAAGGCATAGTGTTGTGTATGTTTCAGATATCCCAAAACTTGCCTCATTGCCATCCAATGAGTTTGGTTAGGATAACTTAACAGGTGCAAGACATCATGTTAAGTGTTTGATCAAGAAATTGAAAATCAAGATAGGGGAGAATCTAAAATAATTTACCGTATTCGACTAAGGTAGAACTTTAGTTGGCTTCTCCTGTAAGTTAGTATCACAGATAATCGATAATCAAGGTGCATAAAGTAAATTGAGATAAGATGCTTTTATATTTTTCAGATTATTGATGTGGTGTCTAGTTCAGTCTCCTTCAGTTACAAGGATTTCCTTAAGACTTTTTGGATGAACTTGTCAGTATAGATGATTTTGATATCGATTATATCTTATTCAAGTAAGATATATCCTAGCTAGTTTGACATAGTCTTTACTTGTATAACCAACAAAACTCTCTTTTTTATCTTTTCTTTTATAATTGTAGTTTTTGCATGCAAGATTACTAAGTACTATGAAAAATGAAAGGAAACATATAGTGTACAAATGAAAAATGAAAGGAAACATATAGTGTACAAATGAAAAATGAAAGGAAACATATAGTGTACAAATGAAAATGAAAGGAAACATATAGTGTACAAGTTCAAAGTGAAGTGCATAGTGTACTTCTTCAGATTAAAAAGGCATCTTACAAGTTTCTTCAGCGAGACTCTTTATGCTCTAAAATAAAAATCCAAACGAGTTTCTTCAATTCTTTATTGAGGATGAATGATAGTGCACGTCCAAATTAGATATGTATGTGTTGAGATCTATGATTATATCGACCATCTATCTTCGTGATTTATTTCTTTCTAAATTTGTGGTCGATCTTCTGTCTTTTTTCTTTCCTTTCGCAATCGTGATTTCCTTGGATCGGATCCATGATTAATGACATCTTTAGTCCCTTAATTTCTTTGTTTGTCTTGATTATCTTTCCTTCCTGGAAATCCAGCTTTATCTTTTGATTTTCTTTTCTATCAATCTCTCCCTTTTTTGATAATGACTGATAAGTTGCACAAATAATACTTTTATACTTCGTTGTTTAGTTTCTAAACTCCCCTTGCTGAGTGCATAGGAATCCATCTTGTGATTTATATATCCCCCCTTGCTAGTTGCGTGGATTATTCTCTACCCCTTTTGTTACTATCTAAATTGCCGTGAAAGGTACCCACACTAAATTCTAGGCAAAAGAATCAATTACCCAAGACAACTTTTATCTTAACCAATTAAACAACTAAAATAACAGTCTCATTAATTAAAGTCAAGATTCACCTAAATTCGTCAATAGTAAAACTTGTGAAAATAATTCACCTAGAATATGAAAGTTGTGTACCAAAACATCTAACATGATCTAGAGTACAGGGATGCAACCCCAAAACAAAGATATATCTAAGTCCAAATAATGAACTAGAAAGAAAAGATGAACCCATGACAGTACAAAAAAAGCAACTCACCCTTAGTTTCAGGAAACGTTCATATCACAATTGATGAGGATCCACAGCCACCGCAAGAATATTTCTTGTACTCAATAAAAGAAGAGCAAGTGCAATATCAATACATCAAAACAATAGTGTATAGATAGGATCATCTACCAAATCCAAATATACGAAATATGAACATATAACTATAACTTAGTAACACATGACAAGACATGTATAATCTAAGTCTGTGAATATACGCAAAGACTATAGTCATCAACATGACTAAACAAAGACATGAGACAACAATATATGCAATGTCATCCACTTTTCAAGAAACTTGGACCACCCAAGGATCCCTATGATCATATCATCTACGGTGTTTAACATGCAATTCCATCTACACAAGAACCACTATAATATTTAAACACAATAACCTGGCCACTTGTAGACCAACACACAAAATCCCAATCAAACATGTACGAGGAGTAGTATCCAAGACAACCATGATAGAACTTATGGCTTTGAAAGTTGGATAGGTATGGGAAGAACGAATAAAACAGTAGCCTTTGGAAGGTCCCCACTGAGTTCTTGCATCGACATCATTTTGAGGTTCGTAAAACTCTATTGGAAGTTGTGGTAACCTGACCCATATCACGATGTGGGTTAGTATGGAAATTTGTGGGACAAAGTTTGGCTCCCATCTCTTCGCTGATACAAAATTTCCAGCACGGGTGCTCATTCAAAACTTTGTGCGTATTGGACACTTGACTGAATTTCACTACATTGTAGTCACATTCCAGATCTATCAAAGTAAGTGGTTCGGTTTGTTTCCATATGTCTGTCAGCTTGTTTAATAGATAAGCATATAAATACGTTGATTATTACTGGTAGACGCCATGGTTGGTATAGTTTTTGCTTCTCTGATCTTCATCTGTCAATGGTATGGTGTCTTGTTGAGGGAAGGGTGTGGTTCGTTGACTGGGTATTTTGTCGAGTGAGAGTTTTGTATATTTGATTCAAGTTTGTCTTTTTGTTGAGTAGACTTTCTTTGAAGGAATGCGTTAAACCATATTAATGGTTTATTGACTACAGCATAGAGAGCATTTTGAGTAAGAAGAAGAAGAAAAAGTGTTTTCATATATGAACCAGATCCAAGTTACAACTATTTATACATCACAATTATTGTAACTAACTTTGTACTCTACAAGTGGGCATAACAACTTTCACGTGACTACTTAACCGACTCAACCAATTCTAATTATAAACCACCGTATTATTTAATACTCCCCCTCAAGCTAGGATGGAAGACATCAAGGACTCCTAGCTTGGAAAGAAGAAATTGATGATGTACAATCCTTAGACCTTTTGTAAGTAAATCTGCTAGCTGAGATTTGGTCCCCACATATTCGGGCTTGATCAAGCCATCTTTGATCTTCTCTCTTATAAAATGACAATCAATCTTGATATGTTTAGTCCTCTCATGAAAGATTGGATTGATAGCAATCTGCATAGCTGCCTTGCTACCACAACAGAGTCTGACTGGAGTAGTAATGTCTACCCTTAGGTCCTTTAATAATCCAGTTAGCCAAATAATTTCTGCTACTGTGCCTGCCATGCTCATGTATTCAGCCTCTGCTGAGCTTCTACTGATAGTATGTTGCTTCTTTGACTTCCATGAAATTAAAGAATTCCAAGTTGAATTACATACCCTGTCATTGACCTCCTGGTGTTAGGGCAACCTGCCCAATCTGAGTCACAGTATGCTGTCAAGCTTGTGATAGGTCCTCTTGTCAATAACATCCCTTGCCCAGGTGCTTGTTTGAGATATCTGAGAACTCTCAATGCTGCATCCCAATGTGACTTCTTGGGATGTTGCATGAATTGACTGAGGACTTGGACTGCAAAACATATATCAGGCCTGGTGATGGTCACATAGATCAGTTTTCCAACTAATTGCTGATAACTGTGAACATCACTTAACACAGGATCTTCAACATCTCCAACTACTGAGTCATACTCCAGTGTAGTAAGCTTTACATTCATTTCCATGGGAATGGAAGCTGGCTTAGCTCCTGTTATTCCTACTGTGGAGAGTAATTCCAAAATATACTTTCTTTGGTTAAGTAGAATCCCTTTTTCTGACTTTCATACTTCAATCCCTAAAAAATACTTGAGCTGCCCCAAGTCTTTCACTTTGAACTTGCTATGCAGTGTCTTCTGAGCATCATCTATCAGTTGTTGGCTGTTTCCTGTGATCATTAAATCATCAACATAAACTAGAATTACAACTATGTCATTATCACACTGTTTAGTGAATAAGGAATAGTCATGTGAACTGTGAATGTATCCTGCTTCCAACAAGGCAGTAGATAATTTGATATTCCATTGTCTAGAAGCCTGTTTCAGCCCATACAAATATTTCAACAGCTTACACACTCTAGTCTCCCCCTGTATGTGGAAACCTTGAGGCTAGGACGTGTAAACCTCTTCAAGTAAATCACCTTGAAGGAATGCATTATTAACATCCATTTGAATCAAAGGTCAGTCCTTAGATGCTGCAACACTGATTAGAGTTCTCACTGTTATCATCTTAGCAACAGGGGAGAATGTTTCATGGTAATCTAACCCCTCATTTTGTGTATATCATTTAGCAACCAACCTTGCCTTGTATTTATCAACAGTCCCATCAGCCTTATGCTTTATTTTAAACACTCATTTAGAGCCACTAGCTTGCTTGCCTGGTGGTAAGTCAACCACCTCCCAAGTATGATTACTTTCCGAGGCACAAAGTTCATCATTCATAGCTGCAATCCATTTAGAATCTTGAGATGCTTCTCTAAAGGTTTTTGGCTCAACTTGAGGGGAGAAGGAACCCAAGTATGCTTGGTAAGGAGGGGACAAATGTGAGTATTTGAGGGAATCAGAAATAGGATAGGAACAACTGGCAGATGGTGGCTTAGCTTTAGAAGTAGTGATGAAATCATTTAACCATCTAGGAGGTTTAATAGTTCTAGAAGGTCTGGACTTAGACTGATCTGTAATTGGGAGAAATTCTTTTATAGGTTGTAATGAAGGTAAGGCATCAGTTGTGGGAATATCTTCAGGAATAGAAGCAGGACTGGTCTCAAGAATAGGATCAGGAATAGGAGTAGTGTTGCATTCAGTAGGATGATCAGAAGAATTAATGAGTCAGGGGGAAAGATAATCTGAATTGTGTAGTTCAAACATGTCAAGATCAGTAGAAGTAGGTTCAGCAGGTTCAGCTTGGTAAGGGAAGGTGGATTCTCTGAAAGTTACATCTCTACTCACAAAGAAAACATTATCAACTAAATCAAATAACCTATAACCCTTTTGAGTTTCAGAATAACCAAGAAAGATTGCCTTTCTGGCTCTAGGAGCAAACTTATCCCCTCTTGGCAATTGAGCTGCATAACATAAGCACCCAAAAACTCTTAAATGATCAAGTCTAGGAACCTTTTTCAACAACATCTCATAAGGTGATCTTCCTCCAAGCACTTTAGTAGGTAGCTTATTAATCAAATACACAGCTGTCCTAACACACTCACCCCAGAAATGAATTGGGGGAGAACTTTGAAATCTCAAAGCCCTTGCCATCTCCAAGATGTGTCTGTGTTTCCTCTCTACTTTGTCGTTTTGTTGAGGGTTGTATGCACAACTAATCTAATGTGTAATGCCTTGAGAAGCAAGCAAATCATTTACAGAAGATTTGAAAAACTCAGTACCATTATTAGATCGCAAGGTTTTCACAGACAAACCAAATTGATTTTTTATTAAGGCAATGAAATCTTTGAGCACTACAATAACCTCACTTTTAGAATGAATGAGGCATAGCCAGGTGTATCTACTATAGTCATCAACAATAGTAACAAAATAGTGCTTTTTATCAAAAGTAGGCTTCTTATATGGCCCCCAAACATCTACATGAATTATTTCAAATGCTTTGAATGTTCTGCTCTCACTAACAGGAAATTGTAATCTACATTGTTTTGCTAGAGGACAGATCTCACATTCATATTGTATATTCTTGTTTGATAAATGCTTTAGTGATTGAATATGTTGTAAAATGCCAGTTGACGCATGTCCTAATCTGAAATGCCATAATGTTGCATCTCCACTCAAATTTGCAGTAGCCATAGCCTGCACTGGTGACTTTATTTGTTTTTTCAAAATGTACAATCCTTCCCTCTCTTTACCAATCCCCCACACCTTGCCATTGTAGAGTCCCTGAAAGACACAAAAATCAAGGAAAAAACACATTGTACAAGATAGTTCCCTGGTTAACTTCGACAATGACAACAAACTAAATTTGAAGTCTGGCACATGCAAGACATTTCTAAGTTCACGATCCTCTAGAACCTGTGCAGTACCAATTCTTTTGATATCACATCTACTTCCTGTTGGAACTTGTACTCCATCACTGTTATTTCCTTGTATTTTTCTAATAGCAGTCAACAACTCTTCATTAGGTGTGATGTGGTGTGTAGCTCCACTATCAATTATCCATTCATAAACTCTACCTGGTTTTGAGTTTAAAGAAGCCATAGCTGACATATTAGCAACAAAATCTAATGTTCCTGCTCTATCCATCTTGTTAACCAGATCTTGGTATTGAAGTGGTGTCATGTGACCTTCAGCTTGCTTTCCTCTATCATAGAAATCATCAGCATTCCTTGTGAAATGTGCACCTTCAGCTTGCTTTCCTCTGTCATTGAAGTCATCAGCATTCCTTGTGAAATGTGCATTTGGTTTGAAGTCAGGCCTAAAACCTTCAGCTGCTTTGTAGTCATTCTTGTAACCATCAGTTCCTTTTCTTTTACTTTGAAATCCTGGTGGATATCCTACGAATCTGTAGCAATCAATTTTATAGTGACCTTTAAATCCATAATGACCACATATTGTACCAGGAGGCACAAACTTCTTTGGCCTCGGAGTGTATTCCTAAGCTTTTCCTGCTAAGAGAGTTAAAGGATCTCTTGTTCTCTCTGAAACTCCCAATGC
Source organism: Solanum lignicaule (assembly GCA_029582545.1). Taxonomy (NCBI): domain Eukaryota; kingdom Viridiplantae; phylum Streptophyta; class Magnoliopsida; order Solanales; family Solanaceae; genus Solanum; species Solanum lignicaule. Next base: position 33,680 of record JAJOOF010000791.1, read on the forward strand.
TCTTTGACTTTCTTCTTGTGCTGCTACTGCATATGCCTCATTCACAGTTACTACCGGCTTCCTAGCCAAAATGTTACTTCTAATACTACTAAAACTCTCATTCAATCCCATTAAAAACTGTAGAAGTCTTTGTGATCTTAAATGTCCCATATAGGCTGTTGAATCCTCACAATTGCAACCTGGTGATGGGATCATCACATCCAATTCAGACCACAAATCCCTGAGCTTCGAGTAGTATGAAGTTAGAGAGTCAGTACCCTGTTTAAGAGATATAATTTCAGACCACAAATGATAAATTCGCGTTAGATATGATCTATCAAACCTTTCCTCAAAGTCTTCCCAAACTCTTTTCGCGTTTGAAGCATATATAATCCCTGGCAGTAATTCACTTGTAACAGTACTCGCAATCCACGATAACACGATTGCATTACATTTTTCCCATTGTTCCTCCAGTGCTCCTTTGAAAGTTGTCTTCCTACACGATCCATCAACGAATCCAAGTTTTCCTTTTCCTCTAAGAGCCAATTTCATCGAGCGACTCCACAAGGCATAATTCTCTGGTCCTGTTAGCTTGATTGGGACTAAGATCACTCCAGGTGCATCAGATGCTTGAAGATAAAGTGGATGATTGTGATTCAGAGATGTGACTTCATTTTCTGCCATTGATGTTGCTTCATCTGTCGGCATTGATGCCTCTTTTAGGAGCTTTTTCTTCACTTGTTCTTATCTTCTTCTACGCAGATCGATCCCTCACGATCTGGGCTCTGATACCATGTTAAACCATATTAATGGTTTATTGACTACATCATAGAGAGCATTTTGAGTAAGAAGAAGAAGAAAAAGTGTTTTCATATATGAACCAGATCCAAGTTACAGCTATTTATACATCACAATTATTGTAACTAACTTTGTACTCTACAAGTGGGCATAACAACTTTCACGTGACTACTTAACCGACTCAACCAATTCTAATTATAAACCACCGTATTATTTAATAGTACCTATATTGGTGCGAACTGCGAAGAAACACATAATCGATGAAATTAATTGCAAACCGATACGAACATTAGCGATAATAAAAAAACTAATGAATGAAAAAAACCCTAATTAGTTAGCATGTCCGTTAAGAAGTGGTAGAATATATACATGTTAAGAATGACAAGAAGAAAGATAATGGACATGTGGATTAGTTGCTGGGAAATGCATTGCTTTCGTCACATAACGTGGTCCTCGTCCTATACTATAATTAAATAACCATATCTTAGGATCTATGGTAGGTTTGTTTATTCATTAACTTACACGAAAAGCTATGTTTACTTGAAATAGGAGTATTATTTTATAGTCTAGTCCCATATCCTCGTAATAACATGATTTCAAACTTTGAATTTTGAAAAGTGAGTGTGTTAATGTGGATGTAATTAAAACAGAATTTGAAAGAAACGGCTCATTTGTTGTTTAGTCAAATGATACATGAAATACAGTCTGTTTTTCCATTCACTTTCTAAGTAATAGTTTCGATGAAGTTTAGGAAATAGAGGACAAAAGTTCCACTTTGACCTTCTTGGAACATGTCCAAGAGAATGGATTGATTCAATCAAAACCAAAAAGGGAGAAAATGAGAGGACCCCAAAAAAGAATTAGAAAATACTAGTGAAAGATATGTGGGTAAAAATTAATTTCAATATCAGAATAATAATTTGTATTTGATTATGTAAGATGTATACAAACTTTTGGTTACACCACACAATTACATATATAACATGTATTTGATAATAAACTTGTTGATTAATTAATACATACTTCCACCCTATTTTACTTTTTGACCATAATGAGTGTATATGGTTATATATTAAACATGCGCAGATAAAATAAAAACTTATTTATATCCGATATTTACTCCCATCTAATAAAGACATAACACATAACTGAAGATATAATAAAATTAAATAACTAAATCATAATGAAAAATTAATACAACATTTAACATTACAATTCATTTTGACGAGCATAACTTAGTGGATCTAGTTAAAAGCGGAAAGATTCATGAGTTGTCCAACTCCACTTGTTATTTGGGCTCCATTTTACAATGAGAATGTCCAAACTAGATGAGTCAAAGGCAGCCCAAAATTATAAGGAGTGGGGTCATTTGCACTTTTGCTATGTTGTGTAAAAAACATTTACAGATCATATAATATTTCACAAGTTATGTTTGACGCCTCTAGAGAATTATTTCATAATATTTCACAAATTATGTTTGACCCCTCTAGAGAATTATTTCATAATATTTCACAAATTATGTTTGACCCCTCTAGAGAATTATTTCATAAGTTATATTTGGCGCCAAGAAGTTATGTTTTGGTAGAGAGGATCAATTTGAAGGGTAAAAAGTTTAAAACTCTATTTCATAAGTTATATTTGGCGCCAAGAAGTTATGTTTTAGTTATATTTGGCGCCAAGAAGTTATGTTTTGGTAGAGAGGATCAATTTGAAGGGTAAAAAGTTTAAAACTAGCCTATGTAAAGAGTAAAAATTAAAGATCAATCTATTAAAATGCAAATCGTGTCATTAATGTTAAGGAGAGTGCTTGAGGACCTAACTAATAAACATTAAACTCACTTGGACATTAACAAATAAAATTGCGAAATTACAAAACATAATCAAACAAATTCTTCCAAGAAAAGAGGTGTGGCAACTACAGTGGGGTTACCAAGTCAGAATTAGTAATCAATCATGCTACCATGTCTACAAAATCCGTAAATTTTTCATTTCCATTTGTTCCTCACTACTTATTAGTTAAAAAGGAATAATTAAGGTTAATATGCTAATTAAGGTGATCATATATCTAACTAATTAGCAAAAAACTAGGTTCTTTGTACAGGAATTAGAGGTGGCCTGCTCCTGCTTATAGAAGAATTTGGCCTTTTACTAGTATAACAAGATGATAAAAATGAACTCCTTGAAGCTTTCTTGAACATGATTGGCTTAGGAAGTGTATATGACTTGTATAACGACTTCTTCATTTTCCTATTACAGCAATTTTCCTTCTTTGGAAGATCTTCTAAACTTGTAACTCTTCCCAAACATGTAAATGACTCCGATTTCCCATCATAATACTCCGAAAGCCCTTTCCTACATTCACAAATCTTCACAGATTACAATACTGACGTTATACTATCAGTGTATATAAGTTAAATAATTTCAATTTAAATCGCTTACTTGATTGGCAATTGAGCCATAAGAGTCGATAAATCGGACAAAGCCCCATCCGAAGATGCATCATCCATTGTCTCTAGTGAAGAATTACAATTTAAAATCGAAATCGTTGACGATGATTCTCCGATCGACGAAGACGATTGACTATTATTATCACCTTCATTAATCATCCATGAAGAACAATTTTTGTTCTCCAAATTATTACCACATTGAAACCATTTATCTTTAAACATCTCAATATTGCCATCACCCATTTTAGGTATACTAAGAACAAGAAAAAAGTGAAAAGAAACAACAACTTTTTGGTCGATTAGGATTGGAAAAAAAACATGGGATTTTTCTGAATGTTGAGGAAACATATATATAGGTGTCTATGCATAAGAAGATAATGTGTGGATTTAGTTAATTTTAAAGATCAACATTAAAAAAAAATAGTACACGTGTCAAAAGTTGAATAGTAAGGGCAGGTCTAAAAAGTGGGAATTCTTGATAAATGAAAAATAAATAATTCAGAATTGAATATGTCCTGCCTGCTTGCCTTATCCTAATATTCGATATTATCTTCTTTTATAGTTGGTTGGTTTCCAATGAATTCCTTCAATAAAGAGGATAAACATTATCATTTTATTTACTGATTTAATGCCTTGTATAAATATTTTTAACGTTATTATCAAGTAGTAATTTTAATTTAATATGACACGTAATCAAGCTTTTTATCTCCAATTTGACTCTTTTTTTTTTCTTTTTTAGGAAAAAGTTATTATTTAATTTGCATCTATTTATAGATAATTGAATACTATAAATTAAAATTCCTTTATATTATCGACCAATAAAAAGTGAACTTATCGATCATTAGTATGAGTTAAGAAGATAGAAAGGGAAACCATCCATATCCGTGTCACGGTGGCAGTGTCTGTCTTGGTCTCTTAGGCCCTCAATTGGGCTGACATATATATTTTAAAATTAAAAGATAATTCGGTACCTAAAGTATTTCGTGTTAATAGGATTGAAAAAAGACTATCTAGTTAAAAGTGTAAGGTTCTAATGCAATTATTAGTAGTTGTTTTTATGATTCAAATTCATAATTTATAAATCATACAAAAAAATTTATCGTTGCTTGAAGACTCTTTGTACATTAAAAAAAAAAGTAATTTAATTATTGTTCCAAATTCTTATCAGAAACAACGGTTCTACATCAACTGATCAACACCACTGACTTGGGAAACACGAGAGGTATTACTTTAGTTCTTCTTTGGAAACCACTCAAAATATGATAAAATATAAAAGATGGGAAAATTATATATCCTTCATAAAGAAAGGAATGTTAAATATCTTACTAATATTAATGAAGGTTATAAGTTGTATATACATTTCAAATTAAAATTATAGTCTAATTTATGTCATTAAAGTGTTAACACATCAAAACTAACTTTTAGCAATAATATATGTACAGATTAACAAAAGTGTTAAAGTCATGACTGACATTAATTATTTGTCATTGGATGCACTATCATTATAGACTTAAACACATTTACAAAGAATGTTAATTGTCACTAAAAAACATACTCCCTCCATTTCAAATTAAGTAATTGAATTGTTGAGACATTTTTCATTTTTCAAATTAACTTAATTGTTCAATTTTTAAGACTACTTTTAGAATGTTCTTTCAATTTTACCCTTCATTAGTTAGTATTGGAATTAGTTATTATAATTAATGTTTAGTTATTTTAATCATAAATTTGACAATAATTAATAAAGGTAAAAATAGAAAGTTATGCCTAATTTATGTCTTAATTTTCTTTTCTTAAAGAGTGTGAAACACCTCAACAATTTAATTAATTTGAAATGGAGGAAGTAGTTAATAACAATTAAGTAATTGTCATTAATTAGTCACCACTAAAAATTTATTTTTGATATAGCGGATAGAGTCTTTTAAGAACAAACAACGATACTTGAAGGGAGCAATATATTCTCTTGAAAAGAAATGGGTCAGCATAACGCTTACCACTTTAACTTAAATAGAAAAAAAAAGTGGCACCTTTTAAGTATAATATTGATGTAAAGATGTATTTAGTAGTTATATAATTCGTAACTTCTTGAATCTCAAAACGTTGTTGTTCTTCGATCCAATCATATTAATAACTCAATCAAAATAGTTATCTACAAAACAATTAAGAAGTCTTGTAATCCTTATAAATTTATTTGTTTGATCCGTACATGTGTGTTTTAATTTGAATAATTTTTTCGTCGACAAGTTGTCTGAGGCCTAACTGTTTTATTAAATCTAAATATAAATATTATAAGCCGGTTATCTACTTATATCTTTTGTGTTATTTTGAGATTTTTTAATAAATAAAAATATAATCTTTACTTAATTTAAATTTTGTTTTCATTTGTAAAATGTTGCAAAATCACTTTGATTCTTTCTTGTATAGATATAAGATAAGGATGAGTAAAAGGACCAAAATATATGATCAGCTGGTTGACGCAGCCACTAGTTTTTAAAATACTTTGTATATATCACCGCCCAACATTGAGACTCATCACTCACGTCTTTTCGATAATTACCCATGCTTTCTTTGGCATATATTGTTGATTATTAAATGATGTTTAATTTGTCGGTGTGGAACTGTTTCTTTCGTAATCTGAAGTCTTGGATTTGAGTCTTAATGATAGGGCTAGGGCTACGCAGTACGAATTCAAAATAATTGAACTTTAATATAGATATTCAACATCGATTGAGAAATCAATAAAAGAAAGAATGATGGTCAATTTATCTTTTAAAAAAAGTAAATAAAATTTTGATTTCATTGTCACAGTATATAAATGTTAGACATCAAGGTTGATTTATATGGTTAGTGTTACTTTGTGCTGCGACTGCGAAGAGCACCAAGTAGAATCATCAATTAATTATGAGTACTTAGCCTCAAATAAGTTTTAAACAATCATAAAGTGTATTTGTCTCATCATTATTCAGGTTCGAAGAATCTAAACAAATACTTAGTTTGCAGAATCATTGAATATTGCTTCACAAGTTAGAATGTGCAATCACATGTATATAAATACGAACTACACCATATATATAAAGTCACAGTCTAAAATCGTACATGTTATAGTTATTCGTTCCAACACTTTTTGGAGAAGAAATCTTCAAAGAATCTTCACGAACTTTGCTGGAATTGGAGAAGGAAGAAGGAGAGAAGCAGAGGAAGTGTCTGTTCTTTCGAAATTGTAGAGAATGAAAAGATACCTTGGTTTCTCTCGTGAAAATCCTTTTATAATTCTAAAGGGACACAACTATTCAAATAAATATATATCTATTTTCTTTATCAAACACATCTGGAGAGAAACAAATGAGTGTCCTGACTTTCTGGCAAACAAATGATACAGTATATAAAAATGGTCTTTAGTGGTAGTTTATTAGAGATATTAGCTTAATTGTCACTGGATATTTTTTTTAGAGGCAATTGACACTCTTTATAAATGTCCCTAAAAATTATAACGATATTAGATCTAATGACAGTTAACTAATGTCAATAAAATATTTAACACTCTTTATTAATATGTATAGTTATTACCGTTAAAAATTATCTTAGTTATAGTGACACAAGCATGTTAAAGATGTAATAATTGGAAAATGCGGTCAAGAATATGAAGTTCCTTTCTTAAGACTATAATCTGTTTGAATCTTTTCCAGTGTACCATTTTTTTTTTGTTTTTGATTCTTTTGCAGCTCTTCAAAACATAGGAAAACAGTTTACTCAAAAAAAGAGATCCAATTAAAACATCTTTTTATTACAAAACGCGGTCTCTATAAAAAGTTTCAAAAAAGTGATCAATACACAACACTGCCTCTTTCAGTAAACTATATAACTAAATTTATAACAAAAAGGAAATAGTAACCTTTAGGCTAGTTATTTCTTTGAGGGGAAAAAAAGAACCTCCAGTGACAATACAATCACCAAAAATACAAAAAAGATTAATTATGGGATTTATGAAATTTCAATAACCCTGGTCAATGAGGTAGTCTCCAATTTTCTCAACAACCATGTTACACTGTCCTGGAGTCACTGGTTCTTCGTAGATACCAAAAATCAGCGATTGGCCTGTTTTCTTGATTGTTATTCCACCAGACCCCTACACAAAACACGACTTCAATTAATCTATTACCGTTAATTAATTGTATCATTTTTTATGTAGTGATAGTTACAAATCTAACCAAAATTAATAAGTGCTCAAGGGCTTTTCACAGCAAACGATTTACTAGCAGATTAGAATTGATCTTGATGACAAGAAGAGTAACAATTAGGGGAGTGAACCAGAATTTACCGGCACACGAATCCAGTTAGGCTCCAACATGGATACCGAATATCAAGTGGAAACCAAGAAAATTAGATAAGGGAGTGGGGTAAACACCTTTTTGCCACGGATGACAGCGCCAGGTTCTCCTTGGATGACCATGTACTTTGCGCCGCTAAGGAATAGCCCAGTGGGAGCAAGAAATCCAGGTTCATCAAAATCTTTCATGATATTAATAATTTCCTCTGGTTTAAACTAAAACACAAAAATTACAGCATAAAACATTTATACTCAACAACAACAAACATCATACACTTATCATAATGTCAAAAGCTATAACTATCAACAAGAACGCATGCAATATTGTTTTTTAAACCCAATTCATCAAGCAATTATCATGTTCAACCATAACTTCAATTGTTATCCATGGCCCATCACCTGGGCCTTGGTATAGACACGATGTTGGCATTACCTAACAGTTCGATCGCTCCACTCCTTTTAACACTTATCACACACACTCACACAGTATGTTGATCCAATAAATCTAACTCACAACCTTTATCATTATGTCAAAAGCTGCTATTAGCAAGGCACATCATTATTTCATAACAAAGTCTATTAAGCAATCATCATGTTTGACTATGATTCTCATTTTTGGACAAACAATTAACCAACATAATCATCAATGATGGATCAAATTTCACAACGAAAGGATAGATCCATTTCCGAGAGATGTAACATTGTTGTGAAACGAACAGATCCACAAGACGAGAGAGTAGTTACTCGATAAAATTACTATTAGCCAATTGATCCAAATATCACCACTAGTAATAAAATTCACAAGACTAGATAGCATATATATACACTCGATAAATTGTTATTGTAATTGATCCAAACATTACAATTATTAAAAAAAACATTTCCACAAGAGTACTACATAACACATACTCGATAAAATTGTTATGCACAAATTGATTCAGACATCATGAATATATATAAATAACCTTAGGGAAGGCGGGGCTTTGAGCCCAAACGCTGCCATCAAAGCCGAGAATAGCTGCCGAGGCGAGGCGATGGCCATCAAGTTCGCACATCAAGTGATCATCTACATAGGTTTGCCACGACATTTTGGCTACTCAAAAATGTTGTTTTTGTTTTTCCCTAATTAGTACCTAATTTGTTCTTGAATAAATTTTAACAATGGAGGCTTTGCAAAGTTGAATGGAGCAAAAGGGGGAAGAAGAGTATAAATAGGAAAGGTTTGCAAAAATTGGGAACTCACTTAGGTGTTGGTTTTGAGGAAGAGAGAATGATGCGGGGTGTAACAAACACACAGCCGGATCTATTTTTTTTTACTCGATAATAAATATATATCTTAACATATATAAATATTTGGCTTAAGTCATCTACGACAACTTAAAGTTGTCCACATATTTTACTTGGACATCTCAACTTGGACTTGTACCTATTGAACACCTTATTTATTCAAAAATCATTTCTATTAGACACAAAATGCTGACATTACAAAAAAAGTGTGTTCCACACTCCTTGAACACATATAGCAATTAAAAATCATATTATTATTTTTTCAACTTATTTTTAAAAAAAATTATAAAAAATAAAATGAAAAATCCCTGTCTTCTTCTTCACTTCTTCACTGCACCACCCTCTAAACGTTTGCCTCTCTTTCTCTAACCTTTTTTTTATTCTTCTTTTGCATTTTTTTGATAAAATTAATATAAATTGATTTTTTTTTCGGCAGAAGCTGTTATTCTTTATTAGATAATTATGGTAGTAAGTGATTATAAATCCAAAATGGTGAAAAGCTTTGAAATGGCAGCAGATTTTGACGAACAAGAAGAAGAGGGGCGGGGTAGGGGTGGGCGTGGGTTGATTGGAAATAATTTGTTGTTTTTTTAAATTCTTTTTTTATCTAATTGCCACATGTCATCATTTTATTGGTCTATCTGTTATGTATTTGTGTTTGAGACACGCACTTCTGTCTTTCATCAGATTTTCATTTTGTGTTTAATAGATATAAATTTGTTAAGATTAAAGTGTTCAATAGGTACTGACCTAAGTTAAGGTGTTTGACTGAAATATGCGGACAACTTTAAGGGGTCGTATATGACTTAAGCCTAAATATTTTGTATACTTATATATATGGTTAAATTTAAATATAGGCCTAATCCATTGGTGGTCACCTAAAGTTGGCATAAATTTTCACTTAGACACCTTAACTATACTTTGTTCATTCTAGACACCTCATCTCATGTCTCGCTGTGCCAGTTTGACACTTTTTACTGACATGACATAGTGAGTGAGATACACTTACTATCAGCGCGTGAAAAACTTATTTAATTCATTTTTTTTTGTCTTTTTCCCCCCTTTTTTAACCACCATCTCCCAAAACTTAAACTCCTTCCATGAAGAAGTAGATTTGATAGTGCTAATTAGTTGAAACAAAATCAACCAACATTATAGTATATCAAGCTATAATTAATTTGATTTATGAAAAAACATAAAACCAATAGAGAAAAACAATTGAGAAAAATTGAACAAGAGAGTCTTGCGTCTTAAGTGAAGAACTAATCATAAACTTGAAATAAAGAATTTCACTGAAGAAATGATTTGGGTGGGGGAGAGGTGGGGGTTCGGGTGGTAGGGGAAGATGATTTGGATGGGGGAGGGGTTTGGGGATCGGATAGGGTGCTGGAGAAGATAATCTATGATAGGTTGTGTTTTTTTTTAAATTATTTGGGCTTTAAAAATGACACATCATTGCGTGATTGACCATTTTTTTCTATATAAAATTCATTTTTTTTTGGACATATATGCCACATGTATCATCAGCGAGTGTGTTACACACACCTTACACATTTGGTTGATTGTCAAAAAGTGTCAAAACGACACAACAAGGCATGACATGAAGTGTCTAAAATGAACAAAGCCTAATTAAAGTGTCTAAGTGAAAATTTGTGCCAACTTTAGGTGGCCACCGATGGGTTAGACCTTAAATATAACGATTATTCTCACTAACATAAAATTTATTATTATTTCAAATCAGTTCCTACTTTACCATTTATGTTCACCAAATTCATTATTTTTTATCAAATTTATTTAAAGACTTGTAGACTACAATTTATGTTTAATTTTTTTGAATTGTATTAAAGTTTGATCAATAAATGTTGTATTTTTTAGAATGGCTTTGTGATAGAGTATTATGCGATTTTATTAACTTTTGCTTATTTGATAAAATTATATAAAGAATTTGGGTAATTTTAATAATTTTACAACTTATGAGGTTTTTATGTATATGAGAAAACATACAATAGAAAAAAGTCCAAATTGTATGTCCAAACAATACACTAACAATGTGTGTCAATTCCCATTAAAAAAAAAAACTACTAAATACCACTAGCAAAATAACACTTGTTAAACTTGAGCGCTAACATTATGTGGCAAATTTGGAAATGTAGGAATAGTTGGTTGTTTAATCAGGAAAGGTTAGAGCCAATATGTAATGACCCTCTTGGTCATTTCTGTGTTTTACTTTCTGTGTGTCGTTTAGAGCATTCTTATAGCGACCCCAAGTTATTTATGACTTCCTGGGACTGACAGTTCGGTTACCTGGTTGTTCGTTTGGTCTTGGTGCGAGTTTTTGTGTTTTGGAGCTTATGAACCTTGAGCGATCATTTTCGATCAAAAGTTCAAGAAGATGACATCGAAATCCAATTCTGACGATTCCATCAGCTCCGGAAGGGTCATTTTAGGCTAGAAGCATGGTCGACATGACTCCCGAGGTTTTCAGTGTGAGTCGGTGCGATTAGGCGTTTTAACTTTAAGGTTAAGCCTAAGTTTGACTTTGGTCAACATTCTGAGTAAACGCGCTCGCTCGGATGAGAATTCCATCAGCGTGGTTAGCTCCGGAATGTCGAGTTTGGTCTAGATTGACCATTCTTTTGTGTCCCGATGTTTTCGATATCTTTTCGAGCCCTTTTGTGGGTTTTTACTTAAAATGGCTTTTGGAAGTGGGACCCACTTTTAATCGATATGACCTATGATGGAAATTTCGACTGCGCCGTTGAGTCTGGAATATTGAATTTGGTATGGTTGCATATCTTGTTTGCGTGCACGGGGTTCCGAACGAGATCGGAGCACCCCGTCAGAGTTTTAAGTTTTGGAAATTATTGCAGATTTTTTGCAATAAATGCAGAAAAACAGCAACATATTTCCAAACTTCAAACCCTCATAACTCTCTCATCTCTCAACCGATTTGGGCGATTCAAAAGGCAAATTTGTGAGATTTTTTCGAGGACAACGCGTTGGTGAGCTCGGATAGTGATTTGGAGTCCCCGTTTGAGGTAATTTTTGTAAAATACCTGCTGCCACACCCTTTTTGTGAGCTTGATTTTGGGAATTTTTGAGACTTGATATTTCAGTCATTTTAGATCCGATTTTTGTTATTCTTGAGGCTATCTTGAGTGGTTTTTCAAGGAGAACATGTTGGCGTGGTTAGATTTCGTATTTAACTTTTTGTTGGAGGTAAAAAGTTGTGTTTTAGCTGCTGTCTTAGCTCATTTCGAGCTCAATTTTTGGGAAAATTTAGAAGGTTATTTCCTGGTCTTTTTAGGTGCGAATCTGGTGATTAAAAAGCCTAGATTATGGGGTTTTTCATGAGGATCATCATGGTATGATTGGTTTCAGTGTCTGGACCCTCATTTCTGATATTTTCTTGTAAATAGCTGCTGCTATTGTTGTTCCGTTTTAGTGTAATTTGGGTTTTGGTTGCATGTTGATAGTGTGTTGTTCCCAAGTCCCGAATTGTGTCCCATTTTGGGATATGAGCTGGGGAAAACTTGTTAGGACCCACTTTTGGGGTTAATTCCGAAATTTCCAACGCGGGTCCCACGATTCGCATTTTGACTCCAAAATTGACCTGTGTCCGTTTGTTGTGATTTTTGTGTCTAAACGATCGTATTAACGTTGTGACTCTATTTTTGATAGCGGGGCAGCGGTTCGAGACCGTTCGAAAAGGGAAAGCTCCGAAAAAGTAATTTTGGAGCGCGTGTGATCGGCCTACAGGTAGGCTACGATTTTCCTCTCTTAGATTGAGCTTGAGAATGTGAATACATGTTGATTAGTTGGGATTTGAGTTGGGTAGTTATTGAATCCTGCATAGGTGTTAAGAAATCATGTTTTCGGCCTATTTCGGGAATTATCGGATAACTGTGAGCATACTTTGTGTTATTAATGGACTCTCCTCGCTATGTGGAGTGTTTGCATGCTTAATTCTTGTTTATTTGAAGCATGTTGAGCCTTAGTTTAGGTTTGACTAGGGCTTGCCTTAGAAATACTTGATTCGGATCCAATAGGCCTTAGTTTTGCCCTGACGTCGCTCGGCCGACTTAGATCCCTGTAGACTGGTGTAGCAGATTTGAGTCTGATAGTTTGGGCCTTAGTTTGGCGATACTCTTTCTCCGACTATAGTTATCCTTTTTTTCCCCGATGTTACGGCTTCACGAGTTATATCGGCGACACTAGTTCTACTTCGCGATTTGAATTTGATTTTCGATTTGGTTCCCAGGACTTACATTGATTGGCTAAGTATGGACGGCGTTCCACGGATATTTATGAGTGTGGATCGATTAGGACTCTTTCAGCAGCTACATTGGCACCTTTATAGAGCATCCGGTTAGAGTTCCGGCCTCTATTGCCCAGATACTTATATAGA